>WOVY01002408.1:430000-640523 GCA_013436015.1 Rhipicephalus annulatus
TTGCTTCGCGCCGACTTGCTCAAGTTAAGTTGAAGTCGCGAGCCAAGTAACATCTCTGCATTCGGGGGTTAGTTACTTCTGTATACTTCAACTTAGACCTACAAAATATTTTGCTGCTTTGTGCGAGCTTGTTTCAGTTTACGTGATTACGGCACTTCGATCGATTAAAGGTGATCGCAACGTGCCTCTGTTAAGGCTTCTGGATATTTTTTTGAACTAAATTGTTGCAGAATTCTTGAGATGTTTCGAAAGTGATTACATACCATATTCTATAGGGCCGCAATAAAACTCCATAACTATTCCAAAGACCATCTGCACGAATACGCATTCGATTCGGTTCTGAAAACCACTACTTGCGCACATCTGCTTATTGTAATTACCGACGAGTATTAATATGTTAGTAAACTTTGTTATATGCAAATTCACGTCTTCACAGTCAAGTGCACCACCAGAACAGAGGCCACGCAGACGGAGCTATGCGACACCAACATGTCTCCTCAAGCCCGTACTAGCGAGGCGGATCACAGTGACACGGCTACGCCAGCAAATACGTCGACGAGTAACGTATGTATCCCGAAGAAAAGCTACAAAGCGCAATAATACCCTCTTGACAATGTTCACAAAACCCAGATATACGGCAACCCAGAAAGCCGAAACCTAATTGCGACCGGATTAATTGGATTGTCTCGCTAAAACTTGTAATTCAGCAAGATGTTTCATAGCCATTAGGAAATTCTGAGCGTGAAAACAAGACAGTCAGGACCCATTCTTTCTCGTTAATTTTAAATGTCTCGTTTCTGTGCTCAAAGTTTTCGATTATTGTGCTGTATTTCGATAGCGCGGCACTGAGCTCTCGCCACCTTTTATGGTTCATAGCCTTCCGAAGGTTCTTAAAAAAAAAAGAAATCTTATCGACTACAAAAAGAGTTGCCGTGCAGCCGTTCGCACTAACCGTGAAAGTACATCCACCCACTCCCCTTTGTAAATGACGCCTCTTCATGGGAGTACTCCTAGTACAATTTACACCCTTCTGGGGTGTTACGCTGAGAGTAAATTCCAGAGTGCCCTGCAGGAAAAGCTTCAGTCGAACACTGTTGCAGTTTTATTTCGACCTGGTACGCACCTCAATACCTGACGTGAGTTCCGCTCCTCCTAGACACCCAAGAGGAGGTTTGCCGCATACATTGACCTAATAAGGAGGGGAGGGGTGCTGTGGCAAGCTCCCCTACCCTTTTCCCCTGAAGGGGTAGCCTGCCTATGCTTATTGTGGGATTGATCGCCCCCTCCCCCCGTTTTAGTTCAAAACGCAAAGAGTTAGGGGGGAGGGTAGCAAACTCCTGTTGCATCGCAGAAGGGGAGGAGGAGCGTTCGTGAGGGTTGGGGAGCAAGTGCATGGCGAGTTTGAGAGGAACAACAGCCCCTTTTGCACACCCCCACCGGGGCAGCCGCCACTCCTGCCCCCTCGCGTGAACGCATATATATATATATATATATATATATATATATATATATATATATATATATATATATATATATATATATATATATATATATATATATATATATATATATATATATATATATATAGTTACCGCAGCAGTTTTCAGTACCCTTTCCTTGTACGCAGCACTCCCGGGCCTGCCAGATTTTTTTTTTGGTTCAACCATACTTTATGAATGCTTTCGTGCGGTCGTGTGTGTGTGGTGTGTGTGTGTGTGTGTGTGTGTGTGTGTGTGTGTGTGGATGTGTGTGTGTGTGTGTGTGAGTGTGTGTGTGTATGTGTGTGTATGTGTGTGTGTATGTGTGTGTGTGTGTGTGTGTGTGTGTGTGTGTGTGTGTGTGTGTGTGTGTGTGTGTGTGTGTGTGTGTGTGTGTAACTACACCCCCTCGGCCATGGTCATGCCCGTCACAGGCAAATGTATTGCACATGTCAACATGACATACGCATTCACAGCACAGTGCGGAATCTATTCAATAACTCTCTGCTCTAACACGGTTATGTTTGGATATTTCACGGCAGCCGGCAGGAAACCGCGGCAACCGCAGGAAACCGAGAGCCAAGCAGTCAATCAATTATATGCCAATCTAAGTTGTGCACCACTATAGCTATATCGTGCGAGAAAAATCTTATACGATGTCCTTCTCCATATTGCAGGTGAAAGCCGTTGAAACTGGACTCGCACCGCACTGAAGACATCGGCACATTTCTTTTTTCATCGAATCCGCGCCTTTGCATTTAGTTTCAGTAGTTTTCAAGGGGCGTGTGCGATAGGTTCAAGCACAGCCACAATGCGATGTTTGAAGTTTGCACCTGACCAGCTATAGGTCGGGCTTCGCTTCTTCTCTTTATTAATATTTCTAATCGTAATGCGATGTATTGCTAAATAGATAAAAAAAGCTACTTATGTGGAACTACGAGTTATACGTCAGTGCACCTCGGACTCACCAGAATTCTTTTGCATTGAATTCCAATCTAATAACTACAAATAAAAAAAGCCGCAGATAGCACAATTTTACTTCGCGAGATAGATGGCTCGAAAAAATTTGCGCGCAAGGTTCGAATACGTGATTGACTAATGCATATTTTCCTTGTGAACATTGAGGCAAATTAGTTTATGTATACAGGCCGATGTGGACAGTTTGAAATAAATTAGGCAAATCACTTTGTAACGTACGTCCATATGAAATAAACTGTGAGAATGGGATGGTGCCATGTAGGATCAACATTTTGTTTTTATGTCGTTTGTAGCTATCAAATCGGTAACAGAAATCCGAATTTAATTTTCTCAGCTTAGTAATCCGGGTGATCCTGATTGGTGCCTTCTTTAGGGTTACCTCGCGTTAACCATCTCCGTGTAATATTTGTTGGTCACACATATAAAAGAAGTAGCACAATATTTATACGGAGAGGAGAGCGGAGAAAAGATGAAAGGTGCCTAATGAGCAGGAAAACAAAAAAAAGACCACCGTCTTTAATATAGCACCGCGTGTGTTAAAAGCGTGTGTTGATTTGTATATTTTTCGCTCTTATACTTTGTGATGACTGTCATGTCACTACATCCCTGTTTCTGTTTTCTGCGCTGTTAATGTACCACCTGCATGTACAATCTGTACGCCCACCTGCTATGGTCTCGGAATGAGACTGGCAGTATTGAAAATAAATAAATAAATAAATAAATAAATAAATAAATAAATAAATAAATAAATAAATAAATAAATAAATAAATAAAAGCGGTTGGCGCCGGAAAACGACAGTGAACACGTTTAGAAAAAGGAATACAGATGGCAGCAACATTTTATGACACCCGAAGGCGTTTGTGGCCTAAGCATTGCTGCAGCTACGCATGTAAGGTATAATTATTACCTTCTTTTGTTATGTATCATTTCCATATTTAGCTGCTGTAGTTGGCTGTGGTCTGTGTGGTGATGTTGCAATAAACGATCACAATCCTAAGCGTGCGCAGGGCTTCCCTACAGTGGGAACGAAGATCGTCACAGCACCCCCCCCCCCCCTCACTTCATTATGTCAATGTATGGGGTAAACACTGCGCCCCACCACAATCTTGGGTGACCCGGCGGAAGGGCGCCTATTTTGCCCCCCCCCCCCCTTTCCACCATGTTCGCACGCATATGACGATCATCGTGGCGGCACGAGCTTTCTTGCTCTTCATATTTCCTAACACGTACCTGCGCTTGAAGCACGCTCTCCCACTCTGCAGATTTCACCTCCTAGAGAACGTGTACCGAGAGAGAGAGAGAGGAGATGAAAATAAAGAGATAGAAAAAGAAGCGAAAGACAGACACATAAAGGATCGAAGGATATAAACGGACAGAGAAAGAATGAAGAGAAAGGGTAGGGGAGCGTCGACGTAAGATCACGTAACACTATAGTCACGTTACATGCCCCCCGGTTCCCACCGAAAGCTCGCAACGTAGTCACGTGACGTAAAATGGCGTGACACTGCAGCCACGTATAGGATGACATGTTTCCCGCCAAACCGACGTCGTTGAAGCGAGGATTGCACGCGGGCCTGGGAAGGCAGCTGGTTCCCCGGGGGTCCACGCTCCCCTGTTGCCTCCCAGTCAGCTTCTTTCGCTGCCGTCTCACTCCAACGTTGGTTCGCTCCTCGTAGGGCGGAACAGCCCCTGTTTCTAATGCGGAGCACTTAAGGTCGCCGCGCCGTCGTATGTGCTGCAGTAGCTTGGCGTAACGTGGGCAGAACCACATTGTAGAGCACAGCCATTTGAGTGCGATCTCTCACCAAAGAGTAGCCTTCTTACCGTTGTACTTCAAGCGCCTCGATGCTGATGTTAACATGGGCAGAACCATATCGATCACTCCAGCACGTGATCTTATCTTAAAGTCTTTTTCCACTTGTTCTTTTCGAGAATCTTGACGGATATAAATAAATAGAAATAGAGACAAAAAACACAGAAGAGACTTAAAAAGAGACAAAGAAAGAGAGGAGAATAAAAGAGAAAACCCGAAGAGCAACAATGGAGGCTGTCAAGTTCCGCACTCACTTCTTCAGGTTTGGCTTTCTTGAGTGCAAGCGCCCGCAGAAAACCACAGGTGGGTATGCGCTAGAAAAACTGGCCAAGCCCAACTATCGAGTACAGCTGAAGCCAGCGTTGAATGAAAACTATGTGTGGCGATGTGGAGCACGTAAAACACGTGTGAGAGACAGAAGCAAAGCGACAGAAAGAAACAATAGAGAAAAACAAATGGAATAAAAACATAAAAAGACAGAAAGAAAGAGAATAAGAGAGGAAAAGATAGAAACAGGTAGGAAAAAAAATACAGAGAGCAAGAAAAAAAAAGCGATGATACCGCGCATCATATTGTTCGCCACCAGGGAGCCTCCATGTGCCTGCGCCAGAGGCGGCGCGCAACGTGAACGCGGCACCGCACGAACGTGCGGTTGTCTCGAAGACACGCATCGCAATGACGTAAGTACATTGTCTTAGTTCGCAATAGCGGATGATTCGTTGTAAGCAGTAGGCGAAGCAGTACGATTAAGTATTTCGTCAGTAAGCTCTTTACGATTAAAGGTAGTGCTTTCGCAGTAAGCGAACGTTCGTTCTAGGCGAGGCATGCATGTTGGACGATTGTAAAACCATTGGTTTTGCCAAAGGGTTTTTGCTGTATATAAAGTAATCATTTCGTGCGAAACATTGAGTCAAAGGTGAACATTTGGCAAAAGTATGCCTGGTGTTGGGATAGGAATGAGGCAATTGGAAAATTCCAACCAAAACTTGTTATAAGAATCACGACGTTTCGAAGCCAGACCGGCTTCCTTCAGGGGTGAGAAATTCAGAGATGTGCGGCACTTATATACGCTTGCTAGCCTTGCGTGAGAGGTTCGCCGTGACCTGTCGCAAACCCTGGAAGTAGAGAGATGACAACGTCCTGGTGGAACGGTGAGCAGAACGCTTTAACTGAAGCTAATTCGCGCAATATTGGGGGAACGCCGCATTACGTGGACTCCTAGCTTCGACGTCTTCAAAGATATATATGTTCATTTTTCAATATCAATTCAATCATGTTCAATAATATAGGTAGGAAAGCAGGAAATGCATAGCAAATAACACGTCTCTATCCACCGTTTTGGAAAGTGTTCGATATGTTCATGTGTGTGCTTAGTCTGAGGGTGGCACACTAATTAAGACTGTGCCCCCACCCCCTTCCGAAAATTCTGCCCTGCGCCCTTGCGTGTATGGTTCATTATAATTGACCCGCACTGCATGACCACACAACAGGGCAATGTACGGAAGCAAACGTCATTTATTTAGCTCTGAAAAAACATTTAACATTACTCATTAACAGTAATCACAATGCTGAAACCGTTGCACACACGTATTGATTGTTTCACTTGAAAAGTGTTGCTCGAAATCTGCATGGCATATACAAAGAAATTCGGCTTTTGTTCGGGACATATCATAGGTGCATTCGAAGGAGACAAAAACAAATTTACATGGCATTTATGTATATGTGTCTAGATATATATTGCACACCCAACACCACATGAGATAATTAACACATGTTGATTATGATTCTCTTTCTTAACAGTAACTTTGTCCATAAACACAAAAGATAACGCCCCATATCAGCACATTTGAATTGAGCGAGTAATGATTCGTTATTGTGAGTAAATTAATTCTGCGGTATACATAGAATTAAAATATTTATATTTTTCTTCCGGCTACCTTTTTTTCTGTAGAAGAGCCTGTATTTGTTCACTGAGCCACTCTAGGCCTTCTTGCAAACCTTCACCAGTCAGTGCATTGCTCGCACAAATGTGCCACGGCTTCGTTTTCAGCACATCCAATCCCAGTGCCTGGCTTACTTTCACACTAGACAAAGCCTCCTTGAGGTCCATTTTGTTGGCGAAAAACAAAATCGGCACCGGACGATCCTTGAAATCCTTGTGCTGTAGCATCATGTCCAGTTCATCCTTGGCCACGACCATCCTGAGTGCGTCCGTACTGTCAACGACGAATATTATTCCATCCGTGTCTTTGTAGTAGTGCTCCCAGAGATTGCGGTACCTTCCCTGGCCGGACATGTCAAAAGCCGTGAGCGCCAAATTCTTCATCTTGAAGGAGTCCACGTTGAAGCCCACCGTAGGCACAATGTCCATCGCTTTCTGGTCGTCGGGCTTGAAATGGTTTAAAATAGTGCTCTTACCACTGTTGTCTAAGCCGACCACCAAAACACTGGCGTGCTTCTTCTTCAAGCCGAGAAAACTGACGAGCTTGTCGAAGAAGCCCATATTTCGCATGCACTCCGTCTTGCGACGAGGGTTTTATCTCGCCCGGAGCCGTCGCAATACGGTGACCTGTGGCCTCTATCGAAAAAAAAAAAATGTGGGAAAAAAACTCGCCGGCGTGGCACAGACGTTTGTGTACAAACAAACATTCAGTTGCTACGCGACGACGCCTTCCCATGATGCTCCATAAAAGTCGCTGGTGCTGCCCTCTAATAAACTTCAACAACGAGTTCACAGCCACTCTAAGCATGGCGATTATTTATCGGTGGCCGATGTGCTACGAGATTTATTGCGTGTAAAAGATGTCATGGTGGTTGTGCTGAACGTTGAGACAAACACCGGGGTCCGTCGGCTGGAATAGCACAGCGTGGTGCGTGAAAGATGGCGTGAAAGGAAGTGCAGTACAGTGGGAAAATGCTCGGACGATGCACCTTGGCGTTCTACGGGAAAAATCATAGCATTGATCTATTTTTCATGACTTTGTGGACGTAGAATGGCAGCTCTGTTTAGTCGTAGTGTCCTGAAGGTTTCGGTTGCTCAGATATGTCAAAACATCGGCTGGCACGCCGTGCATCAGTCGACTTTGGAGTTGCTCGCTGACATACTTCATCGCTATGTACTTGAAATCGCCCGGACAGCGCAAGCCTATTCAAACCAAGGTGAGCACGGTCGCTAGCTACTCAGAAATACCCCGGAAACACCCTTCGCGTGCATTGCTAACTAAACCTGCTCTAAGTAGCGCTTCGTTTTTGTGCTTGCCTCTAAGACCTGCCGACGATGCTGTCGTGCGTGTTACCGCGTGTCATTGTTTTGCTGCACTATTTGGGAGCATTGCGAGCGCATTTAAACTTGGTTGTACAACGACGTTGGCGTGAAAACGTCGATATTGCAGCGCGCGTTCTGATATCCTGATGTCTTGCATTCAAAACCACGTCCTGTGTTAAGTAGCTGCGTTAAGATAGTAGCGCTTTCTCCAAGGAATGAGCGCGCCTTTTATATCTGTTTCCTCGACCTTAGCTGTCTCTACGGTAGTTACCGCGTCCAATCTGATTTTCGTAGTAAGCAAGAACATTTTCTAACGTGGTTTCAGATTCTGTTACCTTCACAGAAAGGGTGTTCAATAGTTTCGGCTTGCAGTCGAAACGTGCTATATTTAACGGAGCTGTGTAACAGCCCCGAATCGGCACAAAGGCAACTGTGCGAGATCTAGCCTCTGAATCTCTGCACCAGCCGTAAATCAGCTATCGTTTCTTGAATTAGCAATTTGTTGTGTAGGCTTTTAAAAAGCCTCTCGACTCCAATCGGTCATATTGTTATAAATTTCACATTGCCAAATGTACTGCATTCCAGCATTTATGCTTGAATGTCAGGGCAGGAACTTAGATTTACTTATTGTTTCTTTTTCTTCTTGAAATGTAAGGCACATGTGGATATTGTCATATAAAGTTTCCATACAGTTTCAGCTTTGTTGACGTCAAAACCAAATACTAGGTTTTAGTAGATCACATTCTGCGAAACTCGCGGAGTTTAGAGTCGGTTCAATACCATCTTTTTTCTTTTTGCTAAAGAAAGGAACAGTGATGAAAAAGCTATAGTACGCCAAGTATATTGGTGAAACGGTCGACTCGGTCAGACGATAAGAAAGGACAATTGGCAGAACAAAAATAAAGTTTATGTTCTAAAGATGTTGCCTACACAGTTTGAAGAACACAGATAGTGGAAGTGCATCTTATTCCTAGCAAGCAATTTGACCAACTTGAAACACTTTAATTGACTGTGCAATGCATTGAAAACAAGTGCAATGAAGAAAAGAAACAAGAATTACGATTGCCTAACTGCCTAACTATACAGAAACTGAAAATACATAAAATACATTAAATAAAAAAAAGTTGCCACAGAAACATTTCACGCAGTTCCTGTGATGATGTGATCGCTGTAGTGCCTGCTTTGTCTTGTTAAAAGATATTTATCAACAAAGGTAGACAATGTTGAATCATTTGTTCTCCATAAGTTGTGCGACAAGGTACAGTACTGGATTGTGAGAACTGTGCGCAACTGTGTTTACTTTAAGAGTGGCAGCTATTTAAATGTGCTGTCTTTCCTTTCTAAATGTAGTTGATAGCACCATGTAATGTAGTAAAGGCATTACTGCAATTCTGTCTCAAATGTGACACCCTTCTATGGACTCCCTTTGCGGTATCCTATTGTTCAAAAGAATTCCTGGTGGGTACTTTGTCTATAATCAGTTGATTAATCGGGACATTTTATGCTTGATAGTACAAGAAATGAAAAAAAAAAAGATGTCTGGACTGATATCCTTATGTGGGCAGTGGTTGGTCCAATATAAAAAACAAACTTGGGCAGGCAAACTACAAGTGTATAGCACACATATATGCACACACATCATCCACACATGCTTATACATATCTATAAACATGCACACTTAAATAAAGGCCCTGTCTTTTAGGAGTTCACTATTTTTTTTCTCTAAGGAAATTTGGCATGTATTGGAGCTTGCTTCTCCTACATCTCCAATTCTTTGAAATTCAGTGTTTCATTATGCATTATAAATTGTTTAGTCTTTTTATTATTTTTATTCCCTATGAAAAAGTGTTGCAATATTGCTAATTCAGTTTTTTATCCTTTCATTTTTTCCTCACTTCTTGTTTATTTACATTGACTGTTGATGTACAGTGCTGTAAACTCGTCAAAGTGTACCTTTGGAGGGAGCAGGTGCTAGTGAAGTGGCTTCACAGCTTTCTCCCAGCCTGCCACATCATCTTGATGAGAAATAAAGGACCTGTTGTTATTATTATTATTATTATTATTATTATTATTATTATTATTATTATTATTATTATTATTATTATTACAACAAAATCTTAGATGAAATATGGGAACATGAAAACATGTAAACACACAAAGTGTATTTTAGATGTCTGGAAAGTTTGAATGTGCAAACACATAAATACAAGCACAAATGCTTGAATATGTAACACTTATGTTTATGCTTACCACAACTTTATAGCTTGTTGGTACAGTAGACGGAAGCGGACATTACAGGGTCGCTGCTGCTGATAGAGTTGCGCACTTTTGAATTGATGATTGTCAGCTTTGAAAATGGCCTTTGAAAATCGGAGCTTGTTGTATAAATCCTGAATGTCAAAAATTTCACCGGCGAGTGCTTATCAGATTTTTCCAGATTCATCCAAGAAAAAAGGCGCCCTAACTATAATACAAAGTAAAAGTAACCTCTAAGCATGGCCTCTGAGAAGCACATATGTTTATAGGCCTTGCCTAGATAAAAGAAACGACTTTCATGCCACCTCAAATTATTTGTTGCATTTATCTTAATGATTAGCAGTAGCTCTATTCAACGTGTGGTACCTCATTGCCAAAGACTTGCAATGCAAAGTGAGAACAAGAGGACAGGATAGGGTGCCCTATCGTGTCATCTCTCGTTTTCTTGACAGTTTGTGCCACAAGTCTTCCATTAAGGGGGCCATGATACGGTCACCCAACAATTCGTGGTTTTCACCAAAAAGTGGAAGAAACTATTGTACCTATACATGTATGGAATATGCACTGTATAGAAATATTTCAGTATGAAATAATCCCTAAAAGTCGCCGGTTATAAACACTGCCCATTAGTGACTACCACCATTTTAGCACTGCATGTGTGACGTATGTACAGCATGCAGTGAATCAGCCGTCTCCTACCAATGTTTTAGTCACTGTAGATTGATTCACTTTCAGTGCCAAGCTGTAGAAAGCCGACATTAGTGCATGCACAGCGGACCAGGGAACAAGATAGTTTGCTGGAATGCAACTGCTCGCAGAGCAAGCGGCTTGTTACGTCACAGCTTGCGAGTGTACCAATGCTGCCCAACTCTTAGTATGCTCGTGTGTTTATAAAAGATATTCAGTTATGATCGAGTGCTTGACCAAATGCTCGAAAATTTCTACAGCTTGCTCGTGAACACACAAGTAATAACCCGCATGATAAGGATTCTGATCAAAAATTGGGTTTCATGGCTCCTTAAAAAGTGTGCACCGACTCACCCAACGTTACTCTGCTAAAGACCTCTCGGTGCTTATTGCAGATGGGCGAACTGAGCCCAACTTGGATGATCTGTCGCTAGCGTTCAGTCACTTGGGTATCCTGCTGAACGAACTTGAAGAGTACATCAACAACGTCGAGCCCGTGGCGTTTGCCAAGAGGGTACCTCAGTTTCCGGTTGCTCGGCCCACGAACCTGCTGCACCCCAAACCTGGCAGCCGAGAGCTGCTGCAGAGGCCGGAGTGGGTGCACGAGTTCTTTCCCCCTATGCACCCTGAGCTCGAAGGTGAGTCTGTTTTAATCTTGTATGAAACAAGGTCTCAAAGCCAGCCAGATTGTAACGGTAGTGTGGAATAGTACAGGCACAATTTCAAGAGATTTAATTAGTTGGTGTGACCAGCTAGTTTAATCCCATAACTGTTTTGTTTCTTTGTGCTTTTCTGTCTAAGAAGTTTTTTTTTCAACAACATATTGAGTATTCTGCTTCTAAAGAGCATGTTTTGATTAACGAAAAAAAATTCAAGTGTGTATTAAGTTAAACTAGCATAACGAAGGTTATTGTACGTGGCCTACTAGTGTCTTTCACGATTTGTGAAATAATGTCATTGTCAGAAAAGTGGCAAATAGAACACATCAGGGCATCAAATTAAACTTCGCTATCTGAATAATTGGCACCTGAACAGCTGTGCCACGAGGAGAGGATTTTTTTTTTTTGCACAAGGTTGCATCAGCACATTCGTTGCCTTCTCTGGACAACATTTCTAAGCACAAGTCGCAAAAAATGTATAATGGTTGTTAAAATAAATTGCCTAGCAAGTGCTGCCATCTTTAAAATGACACACGAGCTAGCTTGGAAACGAGCAATACTTGTTCAAATCGCTTATTTAGAGATGTTATCTCTAGTGGACGAGCCACACTGGTCTAAAATAGTCTAGGCACAGTTTAGTAAGGACGAGCTGTGTTTGTCCAAAATTTATGGTTGAAGGGGTACTGACACAAGATTTTGTGGCTGAAATAGCCTACGGGATCAATTCCCGTGAAAATGCTTATTTCATCGACCAATATCTCAACAGTGAATATAGCTATGAAGACAGTTTATATGAATTTTCAAGTTCACACGCGTGATTCAGTTCTGCATGCGATACCTTATGACAGTGGCATCTAAGGTTACCAGAAGGTGACCCCCAACTTTCAAGACGTCAGCATTGTGGGAGAGCTTCAAGCTGGCACACATAGTAGGATGACGTTATAGTGCTGAAGTAATGCATGTGGTTGGGCTAGTTGGATAATACATTTTGAAGACATATTTAAAACGTGTGAAGAAAACAACGCGTTAGACACAGTATGATTGCACACGAAGCGCAATCACACGATCACACAGTTTGCGCTTTGTGTGTAATCATTCTATTTGTCTAACATGTTGTCTTCATGCAGTTTAAATATGTCTTCGTAGTCATAGTGCCTTTGCTGCACTTGTGCCAGCTGGCTGCTTGGAAGTCCATGCCTGCGATGATTGTGAGGGAGGTGTAGAGGCCTCAAGAACATTGTTTCCACAAGACCATCTCGATGAAGCACATGTGGCTTCTGGAAGAACGCCAGCTGATGATCCAGGCAGTGTGGAAGTGTGTCACAGTCCTGTGTGCCGTTTCACACGCCAAGTGGTGTTGGTTGCACCGTCTGGCTTGTCGTTTTAGAAGCTCTCCCAAACTGAGACTGGTCGGTAATAAACCGAGTGTAATTAATTGTCTGTCACTTGCTGCAGCAAGCAAAGTACAGTGATACGACTTATTGGTACCCAGCAACATATTGCAGAAAGAAAGCGCCTGACTAAAATTTTTCTGTTAGTGCTTCTTTCAAGTCACAAACTATGTTTGGACATTGCAAACAAAGAAGCGTGGCACATAGATCACTCAGGAGTGATTGTAGCTACATGTTATAAAACACACACACATGGCACAAAAAACAAGGTCTGTTTAAAACATACACTACTTAGAATAATGGAAAGCTGAGCCAGTTGGTATGCATTTATTCTAAGAAGACAGGGCATGCAAACACGGACACAAGAACGCAGTCGGAGCACCACAAATGCCTTTGTACATTGCCGTTCTGAAGTACCCAGACAACTCGTGTACCCAGACAACTGATAGAACATTGCTGATGCATGGCGCGTAACATGTTCTTCGTGCAATGTGGAGCACAATATGCCGCCTCTACATGTGCTCATCACGTGACCACGGCTTGCTCCCTTTCCTCCGACGCTTGAGAGAATCTGGGGGGCTACGCCGCTCGCGAATGCCACCCGAAGCAGAGTGGGAAAGTGTTGGTTCTGTCATCGAAACTCGCTTCATGGAGGCGTGATAACAGGAATAATAAATTTCTGACATGTTCAATAATGATCTGATTTCAGAAGCTGTGGTAGAACTTTCTCTTTGTGGCACCTTGTCACAGTCATTTAAAGCCGAACCTTGGGGCCTGGAGAGCTGGCTTTTAGGTGCAGTAGGGAAAAAGGCATCTGGGATAGCACTTGTGCTTCTCTATTTGCTCACATATCTGTAGAATTCCATGCTACACTCTCATCATGTTCAAACCAGCTAGCTTAACCTGCCACCTAAATCTGGGCTGTGTTTTAGATCTGCATGTCACACTTCATTTTTTTAATCCCTTCAAGAAAGAATTTTTGTGGAAGAGGGAGGCTCAAAGTGATAATAAAAATCATTAGACAAGGAATGTTGCGGGGGCCAATGTTTCTACTAGTGGTCTTTTCAAAATGTTAGCTCCTGGAACCATAGTGTTTCCTAAAATTAACTAGACGGGACTCTGGCGCTGCGATCGTTCAGTGACCATGGGAATGATGGGCAGTACACACATTTGCCTAGTCTTCGTACTTGCGGGCGGCGAATCGTTCTTGCGGCTTCGTTTATTGGTGGTTACGGTTTTGTTTTGAAGGAAAGAACGAATCATTTTGACCCGATTCGAAATAGTAAGCCTAAAAGAATAAGGCTTTGAAGTGCAAACGGGGAACAGTTGCTAATTTATGTTTTCGTGAAAAAACAGCTCCAAGCCACATGAACACACACGGAGCCAGAAGCAGGCCAGAAGTACGAACATTAGACAAATGTGTGTACTGCCCATAATTCCCATGCTTACTGAAGCGCCGTGCGTTGCAGCTGCCATAGACACTAGTGTCAGAGTTCTCTCTAGTGTGTATTAGGAAACTCTATGGCCGGAACATTTCCTCTTTTATGGTTTTCCAGTGATTTTTGTCCCTTTTCATCCAGCCTTAATCTATTGCTTTCCTATGTGAAGTGCTGCAAAGTTTGACTTAACGATCACTATCATTGTACAAATGTCTGCAATAGCCAATCACATGCGTCGTGCTTTTTCGTGCTTGTTCTTTGGCATGCAGTTTTGATGAACACATAATTGACATCATTCTCTTTCTGTTTTGTTTCTTAGAGGAGGAAAGCATGCTCTTGTCTCCTGGGTCGGCCAACGATGGCATGAAAAGAGACATGGCGTCCAACAGTGCTGGTGAGGAGGCATCTTCTCCCCAGGGAAGTCCACAGCCTGCCAAGCGAAATTCCGATGGCTCGGAGACCCCCACACCCAAGCGTTTCAGGTGAGGTCCTGCAATATTTGGCTACGATTTGTCACGTGTTATGAGGTTACATTGTCAATCAGCATTTTTTAAAATTACAAACAAGCAGGAAGGCGGATGAACACAGGTGCTGTACGATTTTAAAGTGTCTCTTAAGAAATGAATTTTAAATATACAGATACTAGAAATGAAGTTCCAGAAAGCTTGCTTTAGGCTGATTGATACATTGTGCATAGCAAAAACAGCCCAGATTTGCAGGACAAAGTCTTTTTCTTCTTTCAGAAGCGGATGCAAGGTTGCACTTTTTAACACAAATACCTTTCTTTGTCATCAGGTTCGGTAGTTATTGAACATACTTTTAATTATTAACATGATGGCTACATGCTATAGTGAAACAAACTTGTAGGTTAAAAAAAAAGGCTTTCACCGCTAACATAGTTCTCGTAAACTTGTTAGTTCTAGATGTTGCCTTAAGGTAACCTTTTTTTTTTTTAATTTCAGAAAAACATTAGGGCTATTGTGTAGGTTGTCAAGGAGGGCAAAGGGCAACAGTGTAAATGCAGAATGGCATTGTAGTGACAGTGTGTAATGGACCACGTTATCCAGAGTTGTAAACCTACGTCCACCGACATGTCCTGTTGTGCAAAAAGCCTTGGGGGATCCAAATGGTTAGGTGTTGGGGAAAGAGACAGCCTCTTGCTTCTCATCGCGCTTTCTTCTGTGGTGTCAGGAGATGGGGTCAGTGGAGTCGCATATTTATTTGTTTGCACTCATTTTCTTTCCCAAAATACACTACTAAACAATAAATGGTCCGTAAATTTTCCCACTGCAACAAATATGAACCTTTCAATGTGCCATCCCCTTATCGAAAGTAATAGCTTTCCAAGAGTCCTCACCTATTCACTTGTATTGACAACAGTTATGAATTGTTTGTGCACAATGGCTTCTGACAGGTGGTCATCTTTAGCGTGCACCACAAGTGCTCGTATTAGTACAGTTTGAATGAAAGAAAGGTGTAATGGTTAAGGACGTTCGTCACTATGTTTGTTTATAGCGGACGAGAAAGGATTAACATGAACAATTTAAGCGAACAAAAGAAGCTTTATATTGTACACTAGAGAAAGAAGTGACAGGAGAAAATAAAACTATATGTCCAACCCTATACGCCAAGCATCACGCTACATGCACGAGAGTCAGACCGCCATTAATATGCGCAGAGTTCGCGGCTACGCTAACTCAGTGTCCAGCGCGTATAGTTCTCGGTTAGTAAGAAGAAACCGCTGTCTCACAGTTTGGGTCCCCGTTGTAATGAAAATATTATTCTTTATCGGGGCTAAGGTTCGTCATGCTTGTTTTCCATGCCGTACGAGGAGAAATGGACTTTGAGACGACGCGGCGTTTACGACACACACGACGTTTATGACAGAGCAAGAAAGAAAAACATAGAGCACAGAACCAGAAAAACCGTGAAGCCGAATAAGTAACAAAACTGTCTGATCGAATGATAAAACAAATGAACACGAGTTCAAGGCGCAGAGTTACAAAACCTCACAATGAGATGCGGGCCCCGACAAATGCCGAGAAGCAGGGCAGGAGGCGGCGACAGGCGATCGGAAGCGGGGTGCTTCTCGATGTGTGACGCTATGGTGACGATGACGCTTGGCGGAGTAGTGGCGTGGGTACGACTACGGAGCAGTCAACCCGCATCGGAGACGCGATGCTCCATGCGTGTAAATGGCGAGCCCGTCCAGCGAACAGCTTGCGTCGAGACGCGATGCTCGGCGCAACCGTGACCATTAGCCAGGCCACGTACATTGCTGTGCCGAACGTCAGACCACGGAGACGCCTCGCCGAGATCCGCGATGCCCTCGGCAAGGAAGAGAACAGCAGGCCAGGCCGCGCCCCGAGATGCAGTACTCGTGCCGGCAACGTCACTCCAGCTAGTAGTTGGACGGCAGTAGCGTGGACAGCCGCGTTCCCTGGCCGGAACCTGGATCGCCTGCGCCCGACGCTTCGGCCCGCTGTCTCCCGTCTGCCGCTGCTTCGGCTCGTCCCCAGCCACAAAGCCTACCGCCACGTAATGGTCACACGTGGCCCAATCGTGGCACGCCACCTCTATGGGCCACCACAGGTCATCAGCTGATTGGCTGACCTCACGCGCACATTTGGCTCGAAATCACACGCGCCTTGCCCTGCACTTCCGTCGTTGTCGTCGTTTTCTTCACTCATCACAAAAGGAAATTGATTTAGGCAGCCTTCTTTTTTTTATTAAGCACAATTATAAGAAACCAACAGATAATGAATGCAAGGAAAACACTGAAGATGCCGTTTGCAGTTTCTAATTGAAGTGTCGTATCAGAGCCACGGCACTATATTTATAGCCTGCACGAAGGCATAATTGTGTTGCATACTCTTGTATCTTTTATCTTTCATCTTTCAACACTCACATGAGGGTGTTTTAGATCGTCTTTCGACTTTTGGACATTGCCTTTTTCTTGTTGAGGTGTACTTGATAATTTTATCTTTTATGTATTTCCCTTAGCATTCTTTCTTCGATGCATTTACTACTGTCGATGCATATGCTTCGCCAGCCCAGAGTATAGTGAAGTAATAGTGAAGGAAGGCTGAATCCTTGCTGTGCAGCTAATTTTTCGAGAGAGATAGAGAGCTTCAGAATGCTGACTTACCTTGCAGGCTCTGCACAGAGGAAGAGGGCCAGCCCATGAGAGAGGTGACGAGTGTGTTCATGACACCCTCAGGCTTCATCTCACCAGCTCGAGAGGGCAAGCTACCAGAACCAAGCGCTCCGTCGTCGTTCATCAAGACCCTGCCGGCTGGCATGGCCTTTGACTCTGATTCTTCAGACAGCATAGATTTGCCACACAAGGAAGTGAAGGTGAAGGAGCCTAAGAAAACGATAAAGGTGAAGAAAGAAAGCAAAGATGGCAAGAAGGCCAAGGCGAGCAAAAAGGACAACAAGGAGAACACACACCTTAAGAAGGCCCCTACGCTTTTCGTCCCTTTCATGAGCAAAAAGAGTTCGAGCAGTAACCCCATGCTCAAGATTAAAAAGAAGCTTGCCAAGGGCCTGAAGCTGTCCAAGGAGCTGAAGCTGTCCAAGGAGCTGAAGCTGTCGAAGGAGCTGAAGCTGTCCAAAGAGCTGAAGCTGTCCAAAGAGCTGAAGCTTTCCAAGGATGGTAGCAGCAAAATAGGTAAGATCAAGTCCAAGAACAAGGAGGGAAAAGTGAAGGAAGGAAAGATCAAAGAGGGCAAAATCAAGGAGGGCAAGAGCAAGGAAGGGAAGAGCAAAGAAGGAAAAAACAAAGATGGTTCCAAGTCAAAGTCTAAGAGCAAAAACAAGCTGGGGAACCCAGGGGGCACAGGAGGCTTGATGGCAGTGGCCGGCCTGACGCCAAAGCCGGCAAAAATTAAGTCGCTGAACAAGTCAAAGAATCCGACTTCAAAAGCAGAAAAGAGAGAGAAGAAAAAGCAGGCAGCCGCAGCCGCAGCCGCCGAAAACCCTATTTCCTTCTTATTTGCACCACTGCCTACACCACCTCCCCTTGCACCTGTCTCAGCGCCGCCCCCCGCCCCACCTCCTCCTGCCCCACCACCGCCGGCACCATCTTCACCACCTGTGTTGTCTCCACCTCACTTGCCTCTGTCATTGACTTCCATGATTCCTCCCTCCATGCTGTCAACCATGACACCACTGCAAGTGATGGCATGCAAGGCGGAAGAGGAACGGAGCAAGCTGAATGCAGCCGCTGCCGCCGCAGCTGCGGCGGCACAAGAAACTCCGATGGTCGTGGACGACCCATACGAGGACGAGCCACTTTCTCGCGAGGAGTCTCCAGAGCCGAGGCTCGTGATCGACGACTCGCCTGAGACACTCAGCAAGCAGGAGAAGGAGAACCGGCTGGCTGACATAGAGCAGTGCATTGACGCTGTGATCCAGAAGGCAAGAGAGGAATCTCGGCTGGAAGAGAAGAGAGAGACTTTGGAGGCAGCTATGTCAGGCATGCTGAATCGCAAGCTGGAGCCACGGGATGTCTACGACTTCACAGACTCCGACTCGTCGCCGCCACCGACACCCAAGACACCGGATTTAGTGGGCTCACCAGCTCCAAAGAAGGAAGTCAAGGAACCGTCGCCGGAGCATGTTCCAGGACCACCCGTTGTCACAGAACACAAGAAGTCCAAAGAGAAGACTAAAGGCAAGAAGAAGTCTGGAAAGAATAAGTCGGCTTCGGGAACGCTGTCCCCGAAAAAGGGGCTTCCTAAGACACCGGAAATGAAGGCATCTCCTCTGATTGCCCTTTCCCAGCGATCAGAAACATCTCCGGAGCCGGCACCCAGCTTCTCGGGCGTGTTTCCTTTTTCGCAACAACAGCCACAACTGCAGCAGCCTCAGCAACAACCAACCGGTCCCCTGTTCTCGCCGAAGTTCCCTGCTTTTGGGTCACCGCCCACTCAGGGTTTCCTGCCGGCGTTTCCATTTTCCTCGCAGCTTCGAGCAGGCACGTCGTCCCATTTCCCGACACCCCCACTGTTTGTGCCACCACCTTCCTCTCGTGAAGACATGTCGCCAGCATCCTCCCCAACAGCACCCCCCCCTGGAGGAGGCCTTATGGGTCCTGTAGTACTTGGTGGGAGTCCCTTCGCCGTCAAGACCTTGGCTGAGAAGAAAGCCATCCCACCCATTGTGCCGTCCACAACCCGAATGGATGAAGACAAGCCATCCTTTTCCAAATCCGACAAAGATGGTGAAAAGGTGAGCATTGGAGTTGTTTTGCTATTCCTTCTGGTAGTATGGTATTTTGCGACACTGTTCTTGTTTTGGCTATGAAGGCAGAAGTGCCTAGGGTCTGTAGGACTTCCTAAGACTATTATCCTTATTAAACTGTTTTGGACTTTTGGTTTTAATAAGACAGACTGCCTGCAGTTCCATCTGCTTATAATAAAGGCCTTGAAAGCATTCTTGGTATTATTTATTTTAAGCTCTACTCATTCATTTCAGAAGAACAAATGGACTCGTGTGTTCGGAAGTGCTCACATGCATCATAATTATTTCTGTTGGAAACTTTTTAGGTGTTTGGGATGCCTCCTAGAAGGAGCATTCTCATGGGCAGTTGCATAGTGCCCAAGTGACAGTTGCATACTAACTTGTAGCTCATTTTGTTTAAATGCACGAGGTTGTTGTGCAGTGTGCATGCTCTGCAGCGGGCATCACATTGCGAATATCACCGAGGAACTGTTTTCTGTAGTGTCATTGTTGCCATTTTATTCTTGAACTGTTTCGGTCAAGGACACTGGCTGATCATGATCATCGAATGATGATGATGATGATTATGAAAAGTGTTTCTCAATTATGCAAAAAGCAGGACTGTCTGAAGTGCACTAGCTTTGATGACATAATCTATTCTTACTAGGTTCTAAAAATCATCTTCTTGGTGTTTCGTGCTGCACGAAGTCTTTTCAGATTCTTCGTGTGCCATAAAACAAGTGCTAGATCTTTGTACAGATGATACCATGAAGGGTAGCCATGAAGAACTGGAAAAAACTTCTTAAAGGGACACTAAACAGAAAATGACTTGGTTTAGATTGATGAACTGTACTCTGAGGACTCTTATGACGTCTGTTTCTGTATCATAAGTTAATTATTAGCGGAAAAAAGCAGGGTTGAAGGTTCATCGTTAAATTTCGCACCAAGATCCGCGTGCGTGACGTCAACATTTTTCAAAATTTTTCGTATTTGCACGACATTGTCTTGATTAAATTTTCGGAAACTTCGTATGCTATACTCCATTTCATACATCATACCTCAACTTCTTGCATAGCTGCGGAAGCTATGCAGGAAGTTCGGCCGGAAAAACGTGTGACTCCGTACGTTTCGAGGTCGCTCGCATGACATATGATTAGTGCCGGTGCACCTTCGCATTTCTTCGTGCTCCCCTTTGGCATGACTGGCGAACAGGAGAAAGCGGGGTGAGCACAAAAGAATGCGGGTACCGAATGACTCTGTGGTGTCCTATCTTGCACTGACACTGAAAGTCCAGGTGGCCACCATCGTGACGTACCCAGAGTAGAGAGCCTGCGTATGACGTCACGTGAGAACTAAGCTATACAGCCACATATTAACAAATGTTCAACGGCGTTGTTCTTTGTAAGGAACATAATATCTTCAATTACTGCTCGCCGCAATAACAGAACATCAAACTACTTTTTGTTGCGAACGTAACGACTGCAAGAAGTCTCGCTAGCTTCCACAACGTTGCACAGAGTATAGGTAGGTCTATAGCACCCACAGATGACAATGTATTATTTTTGTTGATTAGAAGCTGCGTAGGACTCAGTGTACGCCTTCGAAATCAATGACGTCACAGTGTTTGGTGCAGAGATCTCAAGGTGTCATCTGCACCCGCATTTTCGTGCGTTTTCTCGTTTACCAAGCGTCGTGTCGTGTTAAGAGTGGTGTTTTCAGGATTGTGAAATTGTACTTTACTAATATGAGAAAAATCATTTTGCTCTTCAGTGTTCCCAAGGTACATCAACCAAACATCAAAATAAAAATTAAGCAACAAGCAGCAGGTAAATGTGCAAGTATTCAAGATATTTTAGACATTGTGCGAAACAGTTTATTCGCATGTCTGGAGGGCCCCGACACATCGCTGAAAAGTTTAAAGTCAGAATGACGCACGTACAGCTTACGGTGACTATTAAAGATGTGCTGGTTCCTTCATTTGTGTTAACATGTATAGGTGCGCCAAGAGTGCACAATTGTGTTGGAAAGAAACGCCCTTTTTTATGAAAGCTCAAACCGTAAGGTCTTTGTTTGAAACGATAAATTTATGTTTAGTCTGTGAAAGTTTTTGTTGAGTTATTTTTTATGTTTACATGCAATAATAGCTTAGCTGTGCTGTTATGAATATAAATGAATAATTATATTGTCTGCATGCTTAACAGCCAAGATTAGACATCTAATGTGGCAAAAATTGCATTTTTTACCTATGCATTACATCTAAGTAAATGTGATGTGCTGTGAAGTGCTTGGCCTTCAATCATGGCCAACTTTTTTTTTGTTAGCAGGCCTCTGTGCAGGCAGCACATGTCGCTGATCTGTGGTCCTTTTTTTCGCCTTTCCCTCTCCTTGCTTTCATGTCCAGTTTTCGATGGACAAATACTGGAAGGTAATGTGTCTTACGCTGCTTTCTTCGCGCTGCTAGAATTTCAATGTCTATTTCCTTGCAAACACTGTAGTAAGTATCGTGTTTTCATTGCAAGCAGCCTGGACTGAGGAAGGGCAGGCTGTCTGCTGCCGTAAGACGTGTCGTCAAGGTCATTGAGGACGTTTTGTTTTTCTTACTGTTGGCGCATGTGCAAGATTCATCTTGTGGAAACATTTATGGGTGCATGAAAGCGTGCCTTTTTCTTGCTGGTTTCCGGTATTTGTGGCATTGCACCTCATTTCGTGTGTAAATGTAGGAAAAAACTATTTAGGAATTTGCCTGTGCTCACCCTTGCGATCGGTGAAAACATGATGGCAGCTGATGAGCGGGTTGTGCAACCAGTAGTTTGTTTCGACATCTAAGCAATGGGAGTGTTGTTGTGGTGCCATGAAAGCCACATTAAATTTACATGGAGGGGCTTGTTTATGCGATGTATGTGGGAAATGCTAAAGGAATTCCATGCCTCAATACTAAACTTGAATGAAGCAGATATGAAACGTCCTGCGTTACTGCACCACGAATATCTCTTAAATTACACATTTTTCAGTGTTGCAAGGCAGGTGTAATATATGGCGCAGTTCAGCTTGTCTGGGATCTTGCACAAGCTTGCTGTAGAGCCTTCAACATTACCTGAGTGCGCATTGTGAATGGACCATAAGTCAAAGGGACGAAAGACAAGGAACTTAGGAAATCAAGGCAATATGATTTCGGGGCAGACGTTGTGAGCAGACGTTGAAATATTTGTGTTTGTCTACACTGCTGTCCCCTTTCCTGTCGGAAAGGAATCCTTGATGCGCACCGTCCAAAATCGCGTCACAGTTCTGTGTGCTGACGTGGTCGAGAGAGAGAGAGAGATAAGGAATGTAGGAAAGGTAGGGAGGTTAACTAGGCTATGCGTCCAGTTTGCTACCCTACACATGGGGAGGGGGAGAGGGGAGTAAAAGAGAGAGAAGGATAGACACATATCACATCACACACACAATGCCGAGTTTCACAGGCGGTCCCTCAATGAAGTTGCTGTCAAGTATCTCAGGAGGGCTCGTGGTCGAGCTGCACAAGCTAAATGGCGTTAGTTTCACCCGGCGGCTTGTCGTTTTTCGAGCTCTCTCAAACCAAAACAGAAACTGATCGATCATGAGGAGCCTGTATGTAATTAAATGTCGTGCGCTTCAGCAGGTAATGACTAACATGTTATGACTAACAGGCCCCCAGCAATACATTTCAGCAAGAAAACAACGCTAGGCCAAAGTTTTTGTGTCAGTGCCCTTTTTTTTTATCAAATGCAAAAGGAAGCTACTAATGTAAAATTTTAAGCACCTGCACCCCCCCCCCCCCCCATCCTCGTGGTCGATGGGAATTGGAAGGTCCTAGCTTGGTCATGGATCAAAATTTAACATGGTGGCGGAAGAACCGCTAAAAATAAAGAATGCACATTGTGCTTCTGTACAGTGCTCTTTTAAATATGCATGCTTCTTTAAATATACTTTCGTCCTACGAATGAAAACACTGAATAAAACTGTGAATATGGTGGGAGGAGAAAAGGGCACATATTTGAAATCTCCCAAAGTAGGGAGAGAGGGGCTTGCTTGAGTAGGGGTGCATGTGCCCTGGATATTACATTATGTTCTATTTCTCGAAAGCCCAACAGTTCAGTCTCGGGGTTATGCCTGCCAACAGAAACCTCAGTTATGGAGGCAACATTCAGATTTGCGGTGTTTCATTTAAGCAGCCTGTTCCATTATTTTTTTTTTTTTCAGTTTCTAGTGCACTTTTGGAAGCATGCCATTTCTGGCTCGGAAGCGCATGCATTGCCGCATCCACTATCATTGGAGAGTGGTGCTTTTTATAATTTGATGTAATGGTTTGAGCACTTGTGATTGTGGTCTTCAATTTTTCTTTTCTTTTTTTTATGTGTTAAAGGTGACGTGTGTGGGTGTGTGTGCCTGTCTGTCTGTGTTTTTCTGTTTCTAGGTGTCTCGATATGTTTGTTGGCCGCCTTGTGGCTTCTTATTCTCGTAATCTAACTTGCTTGTACTTTAACGTGCAGAGTAAAGCCAAAGAGAAGAAAGAGAAGAAAGCCGACAAGAAAGAGCATGCCAAGAAGAAGCCAAAGGAGAAGCTGAAGGAGAAGCCGCCCAAGGAGAAGAAAGAGGCCAAGGCCAAGCTCAAGGTTCCCGAGAAGACCAAGGCGGAGAAGAAGGCTAAAACGAAAGTTGGCAAGGAGAAGGAGAAAAAGAAAGGGAAAGAGGAGAAGGTAACTTTTTTTTTTCAATGCATGGGCTACAGAGTAGGGCGTGCTCTAGCGGTTGCTTATCACCGTGTAAAAAGGCGAATTTTGTAACATTGTGGGACATGTTTTTCTAGTATGGAGCTTAGATCTGGAATTTAGGTATGTTATGAAGCCTGGTGAAAACATTACTGTTGGCTTTGCAGTATTAGTTTTTGCTAATGCTTTGGCATGCAGTGTTTTTGTATGTCTGTCTGCCCATAGGCTGTGCCACAGATACCATAATTTCTGTACTTGCTCATGTTTTAAGGGTGCATAGACATCGCCTGAACTTCACTTCTTGCAGTATCCTTAATCATTCTAAAATGCTATCATTACCTAGAGATAATTGTAGCGTAGAAGTGTTTTTCGAAGCCTAACTTAGAAAATTCATACTCGACAAATTTTTCTTCCCAAGTAGACCCTTTCAGCTCACAATTATCGACAATGATAATGAGCCATTTCATTAGGGCTCTGTACATTTGGATCTCATTTATGTGAAATAAAAGTTAAATATAAGTATGAACTTTCTTTTTTCTTCCTTTTTAATGTAGAAGAGGGACGACAGCATTCCTAAGATCACTGTAAAGCTTGGAAGCACTCCGAAGCCCAGTGCAACGAAAATGTGAGTACCAGTAGTCACACACGTAGTTTCCCCGTTGAACTTGGCGCACTCCGGGTTATCAAAAGCGTCTAAAAAAGTTCTGTAGCTTTCCTAGTTAGGAGATCTTGGTTAATTGCTACACAAGTAAACTATGATTGAGGCAACGAATGAAGCAGCCGCCTTGTGGAGAATTCTGTATAAACAGTACTTTTTGTGCCCATCATATTACATCAGTAGCAGTGCTGAATTGATACAATAGATATTGGGGGTGGGGATGGAAAACTGTTGACCTTCATACCTGCATACAATCTATAAACAAAAAACAAAGTGTTATAAAAGCTGGATAAAGCATGCTGAATAATAATAATAAAAAAGAAAACAAAGAATGCGAGATCATATTTCTTATATCCTTAATGAGAAGCATCAATGTGTATGCACTAAAAAATTCTGGCATTTTACGGGCTCAAGCCTTAATGGGATTATGAGGCATGTTGTTCTGGGGAACCCTTGTGTATACTTTTGACCATAAAGGTTTCATTGAAGTGCATAGAAATTAAAATGTGTTGGTGTTATAGGGGATGTTCAAAATGTACAGTGCTTCTGTCCGCAGTCCCATAAGCTCGATCCACCAAGTTTTATTGGGTGTGAAAAGAAAACCAGTCACATATCACAGCCTTTCAGAAGCTAGTTGCTGCTTTTTTTCTTCATTTGGAGATGACTTCCCTGTGCTTCGTGGGCTGTTCAGGCAACAAGGGAGCCTTGACAGTGCTGGCAACAATATAGCACTAATTTTAATTGAATTTATCAGTTACGTGAACAAAAAGAAAGAATGCACTGATGTCAACAAGATGGGCACAGTGCTTAGGTTCAGAAATGACTGGCGTGCACAAAAGCATGCATCAACCTCAGTTCTTTCTCAGTGCAATTTGGTTGCTCACTTGCAACATAAGCTCGACTTGCAGAGCTATATATTATAATGTATACATTTTAAAACAGATGGCCGACATCGCAAAAGCGCTAGAGGGTATGATCGAGCAACATTAGCTTGATGGTATTGCAGATCAATGAAAGCAAGTATTAATGAATACAAATGTGTGCAAGCAGTGCCACAGATGCTGCTGGGTGCGTCGGTGGTAAATCAGTGCTGCCACATGAGACTGCATCGCAAAGATGCTAACAGGCATCTCTCTGCAAGCTTTGCAAGACAGTGCGTGCCGAAGCACGTAATCTGCTTACTCAATCTGCTCTTTGTTTCACGCCCCCCTATCCTTGCCCTTTTTTCTTTTGCCTCATTTGGTCAGCGTGCATTACGGACACCGAGCTAAATATTACAGAGCAGTACAGTAGATGCAACTGTTTGTTCGAAAGATCATCATCACACTCATCTTTTCGCTGATTGTGGGAAGTCTTATGCTGTTTGCAACAGCACGTTATAATGCACACCTCCATGGCATGCAAAAGCAAATAGCTATATTTTAAAAAAATATGTCGATTAACTCGCACGTATAGCATTCAAGAAAGCCAGAATGACAGCACTGAACCTGCGGGATAGATTATGACTTCGAGGCAATTTAATTAACCAGTGCACATTAAAAGAGCATTACTCAGGCTGCTCCCTTTGTATGCAGTCGAAATGCGCGATCGGTATTTTTGTTTGGTTTGTGGCAAATCCCTCATGCACATACGCATGCCTTGTTTATTTAGAAAAACTACAACACACGTTATTGCGAAGGGTGTAGAGAAACCAGTGGCTAAAGAAATGAGCCGAGGAATGCTGCCTAACGTGCAGGTTGCACAGGCACTATGTGGTTTAAATATCTGACGCGTGTTTGTGATCGCAGTAAGAATTAAAATGGAAGTGTATTGCTGTGCAAGGTTATGTTAGAAGTTTGACAGTCACATCTCCTCTGCAATGAACACTTTTCTTGGACGCCTACCTCAGGTCGAAAGCACACGCCATTAGAGAACAGTAGTTTGACTTTGGGAAGCGGTGCGCCTTGTCCAGATGAATTTTTAAGTGCGCAGAGTTCTGATATTGAGTTCTTATCGAATTCTGCAGAGCTCTGATATTTAGTTTTTATGGAAGTGTGCTGACCATTCGGCGCTGAATTAAAGGGGCGCTGCAATACTTTTTGAGCGTGGTCAGAAAACGCTGCCGATCGGTAGTAGAGGCTCCCGACAACACGCGAGCCAAATATTGTAGCACAGCACGCGGCCTGAAATTCAGAATAAATGATCAAAGTCGGCTAAAAGTTGCTTTCTCTTCTCTCGACAAATGACGTTGTATGCCCAAAAATCACACAACGACCCATCTATCAGCCATTGGCCGATTTGAACATGGCGTGCTCGCTCGTTACAGAGATCGCTGCCAAAAGCCGCTACTTTTCCATGCGTGCGCGTGCCATCACAATTAAAAATCTGTGCATTCGAAGAAAAAAAAAAAAGTGCTCAATGTCGCGAAGCACACGTGGCGTGTTTTTGTGACCCTGCCATCCCTCCTTGCTTAGCTTCCAGTGCTTTCGTCGAGACGAGAGAAGAGAGAATGCAATCGTAGCATGTGTCAAGCTTTTGTAACTCCACTCGCACTGGATGGATTCTTAAAGTTTTTGGGGCGTTGAATTCATGAGGAAATAAGCTCTTACAGTGAATTTATTCCATGGTTACTTGAAAAAGTGTTTCAGGGCCCCTTTAAAAAAGGAACGACCGCATTTTTTTAGTATGAAAGCTCTGCTAATGACTGAGGTTAAGCCTCTTTTCAGCCTTTCTTTGTGGGGATGCTAGCAGGCAGTTCTGCGATGGTACCCAACAAAAAATGATGAACGTACCTAGTGTTGCCAGAGTACCAAGCATTATGAATACCACTTATATGGCCTTTCACTCCCTGTTTAGTGTGGCTGCTATGATAGGGATTGAACCCGTAAATCTATGCTTAGTAGCAGTGCCATGCCACTAAGCCATTGCTGCAGTTGAACAATTTGAAACCGTAGGGAACTCTAAACATTGCAGTTAGAGAGGGAGAGTTACACACACGTATGACATTCAAAAAAACCAGAATGGCAGTACTGGACCCCATGTGATAGATTATGACCACGAGGCTATATGAATAACCAGTGCACACTAAAAGAGCATTATTCAGGCCACTAATGAACTTTATTAGTTTGCATTTGCATACTGAATACTGCACTCAACTGTAACCTGGGTAGCGTTTCATATTGTCTGGCATATGCCCCCAAAAAAGCTTACTGAAAGTGTAAAGTTGAGGCGCAAGTAATACGCAAATTCGAGTGGACATGGCAATTTTAGGGCAGTGCAAGGAAGGGGTACATAGTGAACTGAAAGTAGATGCTGATGTGTAGGTGATACCACGGACTGAAACTAATCAAAAATAAAGCTTTTGCTGTCTGAGAGCATAGTTAGGGGTGTAATTTGTGTCGATGTGTAAAATTAGTTTGCATGGTTGAAATGTGCTGGTCGAAATGTGCTGGGAACTCTTTTTTTTTTCTTTTTCTCCCACAGGATGTATTTGGAAGGAGGATTATGCAAGCTATAACCAGAATTGGGTTATACGTGAGAAAGTGGCATTGAACCCATACTATTATTAGTGACTGTGCACTCCACTGCTTGCAGCCTCTTCAAAGCGCTGGCCCAAGGCGGCGGTGGCACTTCGCCTCCGGACCCATTTGCGGGGTCACCGCCGTCCTCTCCCGTGCGAGCCCGCAGCCCGTCGCCGCCAGTGTTGGCTCCCGTGGCTGCGCCTCCGCCACCCCAGCCGCAGACGAGCGGCCGGGGCAGCAAGGCATCGTCCAAGGCCTCCAAGAGTGCGGCTGCCGCACCCCCTGCCTCCCAGCAACCGCAGCTGGCCGAGGCCGTCTCTCCGCTCCCCACGGCCAGGATGGTCATCACTGAGACCGTCGGCACCATTGTGGTGAGGGCTCACAACATGACAGCCTGTGCCCTTGCCTGTTTGTTTGGGCGAGCTGTCCTGTTAAACGGGTACTGCTGGCACGAACATTTTCAGCTGTTCTTTTTTTTTTTTTGTGCCAAGTGAAAAGTTCAGCCCTCAAGAACCTACGAAATGTACTTGTAAGCTTGAGTGCACCCTGAAAAATTAATTGCCACAAGTTTTTAAAAGCTAGTCTTGGTTCCTACTGTACGCTAATAACACGACACAGTATGAGCTTCTCGTCACTTGCTCGTACAAGATATTGTGACATTTTTATGGGGGCTCCGCTTTGTGGCTTTGTTGGTGACACACATGCTGCCATTTTGAAAGTGGCCATACTGTGTACATTGGTACCTGACATCGTCACAAGTAGCCATACTTGTGCATGAAGTCACCAGAATTGATACTGTGGCCTGACATCGTGATAGTGTCGATATCGGTGGGTTTGTCAGGCGTCAATCAATTTTAATATCAAAATGAAATATCTTCTCAGTATTTACTGAGCTTTGCACTTGATCAGAGCTGTCTCTATGTATATTTAAGAGACTTAAACGGCAGAGTAAACTCAAGTTCGAAGATTGGCGTCAATACCCCTTTAAAAGGACACTAAAGAGAGAAATAACGTGTGGCGTATTAGTAAAGGAAAATTGCTGCTGCCACTTTATACTCACAAACTTCCTAATCTCATCTGTCCGCCTAAGTTTCTGTCTCCCCCTAACTCGCTTGCCTTCTCTGGGAATCCAGTCAGTTATCCTTAATGACCAGTGGATATCCTGCCTACGCGCTACATACCTGGCCCATGTCCATTTCGTCTTCTTGATTTCAACTACGATATCCTTAACCCTGGTTCATTCCCTGACCCACTTTGCTCTCTTCTTGTCTCTTAAAGGGTAACTCACCAGGTTTGACAATGTTGAGCTGACAAGCGCAATGCGTAGATGAGGCATTTATGATCTCGTCTGCCAAAATTTGCAACGCTGCACGCCGCGGAAATGGGTCAAATTTCAAGATGAACTCTACTCCCCCTTTTTTTTGCGGGCGCGCACCCAGAGAATGATGGCATGACGTGTGCGTATAAGTGGCTCTACGTACATGACAATGCGGTGACGTTGGTCCTCTACGTAGACGACTATGCTCTGACGTTGCCAACAGTGGCACATGACATGGCGAAAATTATTTAACACAACATGCGTAGTTTATGTATCTGTCGCATAGTTTAAGTATCTGTCGCAGATAATGAGACGTAATAAGGGAATGTGAGCTTTCTTTTTTTTTTCATTTTTCTTCTGTGAAGCAGCTTTAAACAATAGGGGGTGAACTTAAGTTATCTCAGGAATAAGATGAATTACAGGAAAACTAATTAAATATTTGAGACCAGCAGAAACAACTGCATAATCCTGCGCAGTTTGATCAATATCACGGAAGAAATAAACAAAAAAAATTGTCTAAGACCAGTCTGCCCCCTTAAAAGCAGAGTTTATAAATCTTAATCATGATTTTCTCACTTTAGTGTCCCTTTAAAATGTTTTGACTTATGTTCTCCCTCTCACCGTACAACTTCCTATCACCCAGTATATTTTGCACCCCTATGTTTACTCCCTAGCTTCCAACTCTAAGTACTACCATGTGTTTCACCTGGAGACAGTTTCGTGTATACCTGATAGAAAATGAATTGGGCTTTAACTCCTTACTTTTGGTTCTCAAACCATATTCGAGTTTGTTGCAAAAAACTGGGCTTTTTCTAGTCCTCTTGGTACTTTTCAAGGGATTGTAGGGTGTATCTTGATGTACTCACAGGGCAATTTGTTGAGGGCTCATTTAAATTCATCAGTATTGTGAGACATGGGACTAGAGATCTGTTTGTATTGTGATGAAGTGCCAAATGGATGAACTATGTAATGTATGTTTGTGAATGTGTAGGAAGTTGAGCCTCTGCCAGTAGAAACAAAGGTACTATGCCTATGACAGAAGTTGACTTTGGGAGTGAGCAGTTAGTGATAATATTAGCAGTAATCCTATTTCTGTTGTCATAAAAAAAATCACAGCATATCCACAGAGTGAATGATGATAAGTGGGGCGAAGCATCTGTCAGCCCGTCCCTGCTTCCGTCTGGCCATTCGTTCTTGCTTCCGTCCATCCGTGCGGTCATCCATGTGTCCGTCCGTCTGTCCGTGCATCCATCCGTCCGCACGTCCATCTGGTGAACACTCCATGTACAGCCATCTCGCATCTCCTGTGGCACATACCCGCTCTGCACGTCCGTCCATCCGTCTGTCCATCTACTAGTCTGTCGGTCTGCCCGTCCATGCGTCCGTCCGTGCGTCCTTTTAGTGAACACTCCAAGTACCGCCACCTCCCATCTCGCATCCCGGTGGCTACATACAACAACGACGGAGGATGGACAGACCCACGCCCTAAGGAGCTTCACCCCTAAAAAAAGGAACAACTGAATTAATTTGCTGGGAACTAAAGCTAGTAGTATTCCATTCACATGGGTTTTTACTGTGAAGCTTGGTGTACAACTTCGTAATATCTGAGGTTTTGTGCAAGTGCAGTCAAAGAAGAAGCGACCAGTTTCATCAGGCTTTCCCGAAATGGTGGAGCATGATGAAAGGAAACCAGCAGCTGCTGTGTCTGTGTTTTGCCAGGACATGTGCATGCCTCGAGCCAACAGCAACCAATTAATGAAATAATAATGAAAAGTCCTAGGTTTTTTGTATAATAATATAACCTGGATTGCCCCCAGAAAAATGTCTTCTTAGTAATGCATTAGTATTGACAAGTGAGGTGCGCTTTAAGGAGATCGATGCAAGGATGTTATTTCTAAGCTGGCTTTCCACAGGCTGACCTACAGTGAAGCCCAAACACACAAAAAAACACACACACACACACATGCATACACACACGCACGTGCACACACACACACACACGTGTTCTGTTTATTCTATTTATTTTTTATTGACATTCTGTTTATGTCAGCTATCAGCCAATAGGCAGCATTTGTTTGACGGCATGCAGCTGGTGCCCCACCCACCAATTTGAGGGCAAGGCCTTCTGTACGAAGAGAGGGCACGCAAGAAAGTGGCAACTTTGCACTCTGATCGTGAACTCGACGCAACACACGACTGCAAAATTTAGCTGGACTGCTTTAACAGCAGTCTTTTCTTTTTGTTAGAATACTTTCTTTTACCAGGATGGCTCAGACCCTTTTAATCACTTTGAGGTGGCCCTGCTTTGCGTTAATGGTGAGGTTATGGAAAGTTGTAGCTACGTGCCTTTGTTTGCAGGACGAACGAGGAAACAAAATCTGGATATGTCCCGCATGCGCCAAACCAGACGATGGCAGTCCCATGATCGGCTGTGACGAGTGTGACGACTGGTATCACTGGTGCGTTGTGCTTCTCTTGGTCCATTCACCTTTACCTATTCAAATTAGAATGTTGTACGATGTAATGTAAGTCTTTTAGTGGGAAGGGCTTCGAGGATTGTCGTTTATTAGTGGTAGTACACTCGGCTGCTTGTATCGTAGCTCATTCGAGCACTGTCTCTTTGATGTATTTGTTCGTGGACGACCAGCAGACATACTTTCACAGTGCTCTTGACATTGCATCCTTTTGCTGTCGCAAAGGAGGCCAGCTTCTAATGTATGCTACTATCATTAAATAATGTGTCGATTCAAAAACAGTAGGTCAGTTCGGTGTTGATATCTAAATAATGTGAAGCTTAAGGTAGCGCTGTGTCAGCAACAGTGGCTGACACAGTGCGTGACCTGTCACTTCTTGCTTTTAGCTGTCTTTGCTGCTCTCTAATAAAGTTTAATGTGGATTCCGAGCTTCTTCCTTGCCAAAATCCTGATTCAGTGTCAGGCCATGCCGGAATGAGCAGTTTTGTATTCTGAACTGGACTGACAGTTATTGCCAGTTATGTTCTCAGCCACAGAGGCCACATTTAAGGGGGGGATGGGTATCTTCAAACCGAATCAAATATGAGCTTGGTAGTTGAAGAAGGGTACCAGACCCAACAATGACTAGTTTTCAGGTATGTAACAGCAGTTTTTAAGTTCGGAGGCACAGATTCGTTAAGGGGAGGAATGCAAAAAATGCCTGTGTTATGTACACTTTGTGCAACCTTTGTTAGTTTGAATAAATCTCGAGCCCTCCATTGCATCATGCCTCGTACTGTAGTTTGAGGGCATGATACAATAGAGTTTAAATAAAAAAAAAATTGATTCTGTTTGAGTGTTGTGAGGGCATTGACTCAAAGACAGTTGTGTGTTGTTCCCATCTCTTTGTGCCAGGGTGTGCGTGGGAATCGTGGTGCCCCCGAAGGAAGAGGAGAGCTGGTATTGCAACCGCTGCATTGCCAAGAGGCAGGGGGCCCTGGCCAAGAAGAAGAAAAAGAAGCACCGCAAGGACAAATGAAGTTGCGGCGCCTCTTTTCCCTGGGCACGGTGGTGCGCACCCAGGTCCTGGAGGAGCACAACCCCCACTACCCACGCAATGCTCATCGTCGTTCCTCCCCGACCAGCAACCCGACCAGTTCACGTCCTTATTTGTCCATTGCATTTGTCGGAACGCGCGCCAAGATCGCAAGGCGACCCTGTGGGCCGCATGGTGAAAAACGTGTTGACTGCACCGACCGGTCCCACGCGCGATGTGCTCCTTTTTTGCTCGTGTATGTTTTTTTTTCTTTAATTATAGAAGCCTTTTTTGCTCGTTTTAAGGGACAGCCCTGAGTGACTTTATGCTGTGTTGCGTTCACCTTGTTCGGACGGAAAAAAGACAGTCATTGCCCCCTCCCGTCTCGACTTCTGAAAAGAAAGAGAAAAATGGAGAAGTGGTGTTCTCCGGTGAATCGTGTTCCCCTCGGAAGTAGTTATTTAGCGCGTGTGTACCCCGAGGGTAAGTGTATCGTCATTTATGCTGCTCATCGTCACTCTGTCACCCTTACAGTGTACCTAGATTTGTGTGGCGCATTCGCGCTGTTCCTGTTTGTTATCAGTTGTTGTGTGTGCCGCCGGAGGCACGCTGCTTGGTCGGAGAAAAAAAAAAAAAATGCCGTCTCGCCATTCACTCGCGGCCCCTGGTCTTGTGCGCCGTTCATCTGTTGTGGTATCGTTCCACCCGTTTGTTTCGTTACATAATCTTGCCAGGTCTGCCGGTAATAGTGCAACGCTGGGTCATTCATTTCGCTGATCTTGGCATGGTAACTTGTAATTAAGTGCTGGGGTTGGCCGTTTTGTCATCATTTTTTAGATTTGGTAGTCTGTCCATTCAGACATTGTTGATTTCATGCGCGATTCTCGTGTAGCAGTGGCTTCATTGTATTTAGTACCACTGATGTGGTCAAACATTTGCTTCAAATCCCTTGGATTAGCCTTGCTCTCCCTTCTTATTTTTATTTCCTTGTTTACATAGTTTTACAGCTTTGTTTATGTGGTTATACACTTATTAGATAAAGGGGGTGTGCGAATATTAAAAATATTGAACACAAATTGAATAGACTGTGCTACTTGGTTTGAGAATTTCCGATTCCATGTACTTAGATACTCGTTTCTTTAAATATGTATTCCTTACAGTGAACGGTTGGCCCAGTGAAGCTGTTGAGTCTATGGTATGCACCTAGGGTTGCCACCTGTCCGTTTTTTAGACAGCAGGCCATTTGCCGGTCAACAGCTTCCGTCACTGGCCGTTTCTTTTTTTCAGAGCAGTGAACGAAGCAACATAGAGTTTCCTAAAATTAACTAGAGGGGACCCTGGCACTGCGATTGTTCAGCGACCATGGGAATGATGGGTAGTACACTGGTTTGCCCAGTCTTCGTACTTGTGAGTGGAGAATCGCACTTGTGGCTTCATTTATTACTGGTTTTGGCTTTCTTTCGAAAGAAAGAACGAACCCTTTTGAACTTTGTGCCCCGATTTGAAATGGTAAAACTAAAATAATAAGGTGGTGAAGCGTAACTGCTGAACATTCGCTGATTTTCGTTTCGTGGGAAAACGGCTTCATGCCACACAAACACACATGGAGCCAGAAGTATGAAGATTAAACAAATCCGTGTAGTACCCATCATTCCCATGCTTGCTGCAGCACCATGCGTTGCAGCTCCCATAGGCACTAGTGCCCGACCGAGTTCCCTCTAGTGTATATACAGGAAACACTATTTCGAAGCATCATTCTAATCACGAGTATTTTTATGCCAGCAATTAGACTACTAGGCTAGTTCAGTGTGCCCTTTTCGTTTGTACATCAGGGTTCTCTGGCTCAAGCAAAGCAATGTCAGATTAAATGGCACTGCATGCCAAAGACCTGATGTGGTGTCTATTGTTCAATGCTATTTTAATCTCGCTGGTATCTCATCCCTTCCCCCCACATCCTCCTTGTTGAAAAGCTGAATTTGGTTTGAGAAAAGGTGGCAACTCTATATCCACCGGAACTATGGTTCTTCTGGAAATAAGTCTGTATTGTATGGCATTTAAGAAATGTGAATGTTTTCTGAAGACCAGGCTAAAGGATTACTCTGAATTGAGAACTATTTTGAATGATTTCCCATCAGTATGGCTGCATAAACTGTACTTTAGGAGAACTGGCTGTTGGGCTAGTTGGCTATCCATGATCACTAAAAGAATAAGTGCTAAAAATCAACGAGCACTCACAAAAAGGGAGTAGACAGAGGACTTGCACTACTAACAGTTGTTTATTTTGCAAGTTGACAGAGTTCAGCATATTTGCATTACTTAACACCAGGCTTGCTCGAATAGTGCATTTTAGGTTCAAAGTAAATTTAAAGTGAATAGTGAGTTTTGTCAAATAATTTTGAACAAATTCAAATAGTATCTATCACATATACTAAAAAAAAGGCATATTTGTCATGATTTAACTAACCTGCACAATATTTCTCAAGAATTAAAATAAGCATGCGAAAACCCCATTTTTTTTTTCCTTTTCAAAGGAAGTGGAAACAATTTTGAATAGTAGCAGGATTTGACTCTTCCGATAGAATGCAAGTGATCACCTGTAAAGTATGTTATGTTTTAAAATTTACTTTACTTGGAACATATTAGCTGGTATGACAAGCTCTTGAACCTATAAAATGATTAATCGATGTGAGAGTAATATGTTTAACTTTGAAGTGGGGCATTGTAGCAGTGCGAAAACACATCTTTTGAAGATGTGTTTTCACGGCTTAGCACGCCTTTGTTGCAGCGAAACGACCTTTACGTGGGGTTATATGCTAACTAATATACATTTAAGTAAATGCTTCCATGGCTTAACATTAAATCACTGTAAGGAAACCACCTTTACATGCTAACTAATATACACTTAAATGGACACTAAAGTCAAATGACAATTTACGCCAGAGTGAAAGTTCAATGTATGACAACATCTAAAACGGCAATTATTATCAACAGCAGTGCCCTACTTACCGAGAAATTAAGGTAAATGCACAAGAATACATGCGCCGCAGTAGGACATTTTCAAAATGATACCAATAACGTCAGACGAACAGCCTACAGTTACTCACTAGTAATCAATCTAGCTGCACTAAATAAAAACCTTCTGTGCATCAAGAGATGCAATGAAATGCTGCTTGTTCGTTTCTGTTTGATTCATGGAAAAATGAATTGCCGGATATTACTATAGGGAATGGCGCGAGTGGCTCAAAAATTCAATTTTCGCGTAGTTGCACTGGACAGGTGGTGCCATCTAGCAAAACGCAGTTGAACCAAAACACGTCTGCCATCTTGGAGCTAATGGCAGGAAATTGATCAATGGCCGTTGTTGCTGCTGTGACTCCCACTGCTTTTATTCTGTGTACTAGTGTTGGCAACCGCACAGTAAAGCCAGGCAACGTTGTGCACGCTAACAGTGAGTTGGTCCGCTTCTTGAGGCGGGTAATTTGAAGTGCACTCACCCGATGTGGGCCACTAAAACGTGATTTTATTTTAAAAAGAAGCCCTTCCTTGGTACAAAAGTAACACTACGAGGTTTCTGGACCGCTCTTTCAACAATCAACGTCGACTTAATAGTTGCCTTTAGTGTCCCTTTAAATAAATGCTTTCACGGGTTAGAAACAATCTACTGCAGGGAAACCATGTTTACAGGGGGTTACAGTGGACATACACATTCAGTTGTTCATTTCGAATTATACCTTGAAATTTTCGATAACCTAAACTAGAGTTTAAATTTGAATACTGTAATATTCATTCAAACCATTTGAATATTTGCACAAGCCTAGTTAAAAGCAATGCATAGTGCTTTACTTTCTTGCTTCTCTGCTTTTGCAAACATGTTCAGTGCTCATGGATTGAAACGAGACATCAAAACTTTTAAAGGGATACTGAACAAAATTTTTGCTGCCAATATATTCAGCCAAATTGATAGATTGGATCTTGAAATCAATAAAGACAACCTTTATTCCAAGAATAAACTGCGGGAAATAATGAATTTAATGTGTTTTTCACAAACTGTCGTGTCTAGCGGCAGCACTGTGAACTAGAGGATGTGACGTTGCGTGACGTCACATTCACCGGAAACTGGCAAGCCAACAATGCCAGCCATCGCCTGCGTCTCTCGACTCACTCATCTTCCAGTTCGGTTCCCAGAACCGGCATGAACAGCAATAGCAGCAAACAATTCTTCCGGCTGGGGCAAAGCACCAGCGCTCTTGTGGAAGAGAAAAAGTGGAGTAAAGGGGCAGCTGGAGAAAAGGAAGAGGAGGACAAGAACACATGCATCCTGCATGCGCCTCGGTGAGTTTGACGAGCGCGAGCAGTCATGTGTGCTCACAATCCATCAAAAATACAACCAACTGTTCAAAAATACGGGAAACACTCTCCGTTTATCGAAACAGTGGCATCATCCGTTTGGAATTTCGAAGTTTCGTCAGTTTTTCCAATTTTTGCTCAGTATCCCTTAAATGTAGTGATTGGTATGCGATGTGCTATATTTGCATGATTTTAGTGTGCACATTTTAGGTGAATGTAGCGCTCATATATGTGTGTGAATGATAATATCGCTCGAAAGCCAAATTGGCATCAAGTTTTTTTATTATTTTTGTAACGTAAAATTATCTGCACTCTACTATAGGGGGCACGTTAGAATCATGCAGATATGATGTCACATTGCTACATTTCTGGCTGCTAAAAGTAATGTTAGTTCTGATGCAAACGTTCGAGTCGAAGTTATGCCTACATGACATGAGCTGAAGGCAGTAACGAAAGGATGCACATTACTTTACCCTAATTCGTTGCATTTTACTTTGTGAGCTCTGTACTCGTAACATGTCAGTAAAGCAATTGCTATGTTGTCGGTGACATCTCGAAGTAGTTGTTAAAATATATACAAGATCCTTCTGGGCTGTGTGATTGTGAAAGTAGCTTACAAGTACGTGTGTTAAATGTATGTCAACCCAGTTTATCCTTGTGTTAAACAGACCGTGAATGCTATATATTCGATGTCACCTCAAAGGTGTGAAGTGTGAGCATAATGAATAATCGAAATGGGTTTCCTTTAATATTTGTACCCGATTAGATTGCATTATAAATTTTACTATTTGCACACCCCCACTAACAAGTAGTTGCTTTGTATACACACATTAACGCTGGTTTGTAGCCCGTGTCAGAGAATCGTGATGTCCTAAACCTTATCGTTGGACAAAACTCATGTTAGTTTCGGAGTGCAGAAGCTGTAAATAAAGCATGTCCATCTATTTATTTTGAACTGCACATCTTTATTTTTGCTGAAGAAACTATGCTTGGAGAGACTCGGCGACCGGCATTGTTATCGTGTTCGCGATAACAGCTCTGCCGCTTTAGCAGTGTAATGAAATTTCAAGAAGTTGATATTTTGTCACCGATTGCCTGGCTCGTGTGAAATGTCCATTGTCCAAAGATTCGCAGAACGTGGTTCGTGTCATCAATTATGTCATGTAATTGTGGCTAACGTATCCTTGCTTTTGTGCTTCAATGGTGCATACGCTCTGCACCCAAACACCTTTAAGGTTCAGTTTTTGGGAGGTCTCTTTTATGGTTGTCAGTTCTTTCTGTTTATCGTTGTTTCGTCGTGTGCATATCGCTTTCTTACTTACGATTACGGTTAGCCTTGCAAGTTTTAGGTGCATCTTGGAGGCTTGACTCGTGCGGCTTGAATAGAGGATTTTCGTTGCGTAATTTGTCTCGGCCTCGTCATTTAGATGAGTTCGTTCAGAGACAGTCAGTGTGAGACATTCGGTAGGTTTGGACGGTTTGATATTGAGGCTACTGTTGTGCTAGAATGAAGTTGTGGTAGCCAACATGGCCACTCTGGATTTGACCTGCCAGTTCACATGCGGTTTGATATTCACTAGGAGTTTTCATTCAAGCGCGACTGGTTGTATTTATCTACCGGCGTCGGAAAATCATGTCACTCATGTCTTAATCATTGTTAGATGATGCGAAGAATTTCCGTAGTACCAATAAATTCGAATAGACTTGCATTTACTCTGTTGCCATGGCAACTGTGCTGAATAATTTCTCCCGTAGTCAGGCGATTACCATTTGTAAATGGCTAGTGGTGTCTAACATAAATGATTATAACAAAACACTACAGTGCCCTGCTTTCATAGAATTTTTGTTGTGGTTCTCGCAATTATTGTGTGAGTAGTAGGACGTATTGTGTGTTATAAAAATACTGCGTAGAATTGTTTTAGGAAATGTTCTTTTAAACATATATTCCACCGTAATCATGCACTGTTAACGTGATGCATGCAGAGAGCAGAAAATGACTCATGGCTTCGTTATACTTTTGTGTACACAATTGCCTGTTTATGCAATTGAAATGCAATGTGACAATTGATCAGTTGTAATGAATCAAATCTCAAACATGTCTTGTGAATATGAAAATTTTACAAATGCAAGCTTATGGATAATAAATACAATGAAGGCTTTTATGCCGCATGCGACTTCATTACATGTAAATGAGGTCAGACTGGGTGGGCTACTTGCGAGGTTTAATCTGTTTCAGGCACCCTAATGTTCTGGATTGCATTGCCTTCAGTGTGGAGCTTTTGTGGATTTTTGTTGCAACTTGCATTTGGCATAATTCAGGGCTCTTTCGATCAGAGCTGTGTATTGTGGTGCGGAGCAAACGCCATTACCGTTATTCTATGAAAGGTGCATAAGAGAACGGCAGAGTTCAAAGGATTCGCAATCATGGAACCTATGGAAACGCTGAAAGCAAAGGTCCACGTTTTGGGGCAGTCTGTCTAGAAAGAGTGGCCTGTTAAACAGTGGTTGAAATTCAAAGTTTTGAACTCCTCTGGCATTGTTGTTCTTTTTTTATTTTCAAAACCTTATGTGTGGTACAAGAGGGAAAGTTTGCGAAACATGACAGATGTTGGCAAATGCATAGGAATATTTTGACTATTGTTCTTATAGTACTGTATTTCGAGATGATGGAACAAGACCATGTGAAAAAAAAGCACTTTTTTTTTTGATACTCAAAGGTTTATTTCAGTCTGTGTAGCCTAGTATGAAGTAAACGTTTCAGCACTGCTGATGTGTTGTGACTTGAGAGCACATTTTTTAAGTTGTTGAAGCTGTTGGAACACTGTTCTGATTCCGCGTTCAGACCAGTAATGCTAAGGCAGTCCTTAATTTTGGTGTCTTTTAATGTTGCATGGATAGCAGCTCTTTTTTTTTTCTGCCTTTTTTTTTTGTTGTCTCATGTGATTCCTCTTATTTACTTGATAACTGATGCACCTGGCATGAGATACCTTGAAAGTATTGGTGAGTTGCTTACTATGGTTGCCAACCTAACTTTGTTGTAACATTGCTATTTTTGTGCAGTTCATGTTAAATACCTTTACTTGTGGTGTAGCACTTCAGCGTACAGGCTCTGATTCTGTAATGTGGCTGTAATTAGTGCTATAAGCAGTTTACATAGTGTAACTGAACATGTGCAATTTTATTAATTTTTTTTAATGTTGCATATGTTGGTTTTACTACTTTGAAACTTCTTTCTCTTGTCCATGAGTGCTTGTGTTAACCACTGTTATCTGAGCATCAATTAAAAAAAAGCTGTCTCATCAAAACATGAATCGAGATGTATGGCACATTTGTAACAGTTCAAAACGAACACTCCTGTGCACTGATGTGCAAACGATAAGCCATTCAGTACAAAAGTTGGCGTCATAAGCGCCTGCATCTTCTAAATCCATCGCAGCATACATTTTGGTCTCGTGGCACCTGACACATAGTTGGCTTGTATTCCAAACATACCTTCCTGTACAGCAAAATTGCTGGTTGTGCCGACTTGGCTATGCTGCCTTGATGTGTTTGCATTTTTGTTCATTTCTCTCATGGGAGTTTTATGTTGCTGTGAACAGGCACATTTCTCTATGCCCCGCATTGGGAGTTGCTATACTCTTTAGAAGAAAGGGATACACTTTCGTTATAAGCTGCTTTTTCAGTGACACGAAATGCTTCTCGCTGTGGTTGCAGTGGTGAAAAACGCATAATGATTGTAAGAGTGCCCTTTTTCTTTAGCAGACAAAAAGGCCCTACAACTGTTTTTTTGTGTGTGTGTGGCACTGAGAAAATTATGTTGGGAAGCTGTTCAGATGTTATACAATCATGACAAGATATATATCACAAAGCAGTCAAGTTAGAAACCCTTCATAGTAATCAACAACTGTAATTGTGGAACTTCATTTTGTAGGTACGTGAAATAACCGTAGCAGCTTCGGACTGCTGAGCTATAGCGTCTGTAAATGATGCAGCCCGAAGAAGAATAGAAAAACAGAAGGAAGTGGGGAGAGAGAGCGACGGTAAATAGGTTCTTTCTCTATTGTTTTCCTTCTTACCGGTTAATAATTCATTGTCTTCTCATTAAAGCTTTGATAAAACTGAAGTCGGTGTACAGATCCTGTTGATGTGTACATGTTATAATTTTGTGGTCCGTAACTTTTCGTCTGAATATGATGCCTAACTCGTATGCTTGTGTGGCTTTCACCACATGCAGTTTATGAAGAATTGTTTTTTCAAAGTTGACACTGAAGGCGTTTGTTTGCCTAAAGGCTCGGGTTTTGACACCATACATAATGTACTCTCGCATATTATGCGTGTCATCGTCCTTGCAGATTTCTCCTCAGACAATGCTAAAACTTATACCCAGTTTATCATTCTGACTGCTGCTACGATGTTTGTACTTTCCTAGCAACAAGTGTGCATGGAATCGTCTCAGAACTTTTGTCCCATGCTGTGGCTTTTGCAATACACCCACATGTCTGTAAAGCCATACTGTAGTTTATATATTTTGTCCGTGTAGTAGTGCCTAGTTTACAGGGGGGCTGTCTTATATGCGTTATCCCATGGTGTGTGTCTTCGAGACTTGGATACTTGATTTCTTTTGTGTATGACCTTACGCACTCATTATGTCTGCTCCAGGCTCTCAAAAAAGGATTGTATCATTCATGTAACAGTAAAGAAAATCATCATTACTCCGAAACACAGCAGCCATTTGTTCACACTCTGCTGTACGAAAGACATTAAAGATGCTTTATTCATTCTGTAAGTATGGTACCTTCTACACCAGATGGTCAACGTTTGTTTCAGGACTAATACGTTTTGCCGGGCTGGTTGACGGATGAAAATTTTCTGAAATCATTGTGCTGCAAACAACAACAGAAGCAACATGCACAGATGAAAAAAAAATAATAATGATAAATTTCGTTTAGTAACCAGGTTCAGGAAGCTACCTTATTGTGAAAAATTCAGTGTTCAATCATGATGTAGACAAGAAACGGACTCTCTTGCTGCACTGCACTTGCATTTACAAAGTGAGTCGCTCTTCAGTGAAGCGGAAGGAATCAATCAGCAAGCATATGAGTTAGAAACTGATTGAAGAGTGTCGAGGTATTGATGTGTGCAGTGATGTGAATCTGGAAAAAAAAAAAAAGTCTCCAGGTTCAGCGCTGCAGTGTGGTGTGTCTGTTGTTTGACGTAATTGTGTGCCGATATTTTTTTCCATGAACCAACAAGCCGCATCCATGTCAGGTTGTGCAAGATATGTAAAGGTGCAGCCAAGGTTGGTGCAGCTATAGAGACATGCACTCGAATAACAAAAACGTTGCTTTTACAGCGTTTTCTCACATTACCTCAATGTTCAAACCTGCGCGCTCGAATAAAAAAAAACGCCAGCAGCGCACATTTTCTGACAACGCAAAGCGAAACTACGTAAAAGCCGTGCTACGTGCAAGTCATGGTCTTCGAACTTCTTGTGAGCTTCCATACGGTCCAAGCGCAAATAGGATAACAGAATATTCTAGGATATTACGTATTAAACCACTGTAACGTCTGACCGCCAGGTGGCTCAGCTTGTTGCTACCGGAAAAACGTTGCCGGAAAAGACCGGAAGTGAAAGCTTCAGTCGGCTTCATTTGGCTTCGTTTTATTTGCGCTGTTTTTCTGCTTGGGTCGTGGTCGACGGCGAACTAAGTTCAGCGTCGCTCCTCTTGTGGATATGCCGATAACCGTTCGAGTCGGACGTGTTGCGTGAATACACCGCCTCATGATACACCGCCAGTCATGTCCTATTTACATTTCCTGGCATTTCCTCTCCCGGGAAATGACGACCAACTGAACGAAAGGTATGTTACGGCCGAAATCTGGCGCGGTGTGCTTGGGGGAAGTTAGGCTTAAATCTATTACGCTTGTTCGTTTCGCATCTGTGAACTACCGCAGGCACTGAATGAAATCTGTCAACGCCACTAACGTGTGACACCCACTTTGCGAAGGAGTTGAAAATTCTGCCGAACCTCGCGTTGTAGCTATTTCTCAGCCGTTTCCTTCTTGTGTGACCATGGTCTTGAGCAATGGGGTGTTTGCTCTAGTTTTCAACTTCCAGCTCTGCGATTCCAATTGTGTTCTATCTTCCCCGCGCCTTCGCGGGGAGCGTTGCGTAAGAGTGCCATGTACATTTCGAATCTGTGAAGGTACCATGTTCATCGATCATTAACTCCTAAATAGACTGGGAAAAGCGAAAGAACCTCTTGACGCAGCTCAATGTCTTGAAAAATGTTATGTCGTTTTATTGCCGAGCTTGTGTTTTCAGCTTAGTTTAGCCAGTCAAAACCCACGATTACTTAATTGATCTGCGTATAGCAAACGCGTCGCTTTTATAACGTGTGTGGCTGAATTGTGTAACCTCCTCGCATCGGCGGTCGCGAATCTCGGTGACCGAGACCAGGTCAGAGATTTTTTCTATATAGATTGCGTTGTGAACTGACACGTCAAATCACTCATGTTTTACTTACAGCTTCTTGGCCCTTTAGGATGTGTAGCACTCCACAGCTGTAGCCGACCTAACTGTTTTTGAGATCTTTGACTGTACAGCCATTGAAGGCGCACGCCGAACTTGTTTTGAAACAGCGACTACTTCGTGACGATAATTCGAAGTCGCCGTGTAAATACGTATCAGAAAGCCCTTGTCCCCAAGTACTTCCTCTCTCTCAGTCGACGGCAGACGTTGAATCTCTGTGCGTTTTCTGAAGTTTATTGCTTCCTTTTATTTGCTTGTAGAAATCCACATCTCCAGGAATGACTTATATCCACCGTGTTGCTTCATTTCGTCATTACATTTATTTCCAGGTTAAGGGAAGTTGGCGAAAAGCTGCGCACTGGATATTCACCTCCAGCTGTTGTTAACAACTTCAGAAATTCCAATGTTATCCAATGTGTTGTTGGACCATCGCACATTGCCTTTCTCTTTGAGGTGAGGCCCTTGCTTGCTATACTTTTTGAATGCACACTTATTACGTGAAAATGTGTAGGTAAAAATGTGAGAACATTCTTGTGCCTAGTTAGCATTGCTTGACCAACTTGTACTGTAGGTAATAAGTATGTAGGCGGAAGCGTAGAGGAGGCTTACAGGTGCACGCCGCTGTGCACTGGCAACTGAGTCGTTATTAGGAAGTGAAGGGCATAAATGAAAACTCGAACTTTTCTTTCTCTTTTTCTTTTCTGCTGCTATTCAAAATTTGTAAAAATTCAACCAATCTTCTACTTTGCTTTGTTGACGCATGTTCTGTGACCATTTTGAGTCAGTCGCCTAGAGATTGATTGTTTTCTTTACAGGATGGCAAAATATGCAGGGTTGCATTTTCCGTTCTCACAGACCGGCTGGACTTGAGTAAAGCTGAAATGTCAAAAGTGTGAGTATGCATTGATTATTTGGTTGTATGGTGCCATGTTTACAAAATGGCCAGTCCGAACAGGTGGTGTGGGAAAACTGCCCTTTGATGTTGAAACTGGTGCTGATGCAGAAATTTTCACTCGTCGTTTTCTTGCGCATATGAAAGGCCAAGCCCTCAATAGCCTAGAAAATGTACTACTAATTGTGAGTGCACACTGAAACAGTAATTACAGCATAATTTTAAAAGCTAGTTTGGTTCCTACTGTACCCTGACGTCAAAACACATTAATGTCTTCATTGTGGGCTTGTGCAAGATATCTGACTTTCAATGGCCACTCCGTGCCAAGGCTCCTGTGGGTGGTGTACAGGCGGCCATTTTTGAAGTTTCGATACCTGACTTCATCACAACCAGCCACAGTGTTTGCATGAAGTCACCATAATTAGTACTGTAGCATGATGTCAAGGTAGTGCCATGTTGGTAGCTGAAAGTTGACTTCAGTATAGCAATAAAACATTGGAATTTGCGGAGGGTTCACACTTGGAGTTGTCACTGTATACAGGGAGTTCGTATAGCGGAGCAAACTAGCCTGCGAAAAATTCTTTCACACCTGCGAATGCAGGTGCGAAACCCAGCATTCATATTGGCGAGTATGTTCTATGACGGCCTCCACCAGGTGAAACCAAACTTGCGGGTTCTGGTGCCAGAAGGACGGGATACGCAGTTGCACCGCCGAGACGTCCTGCAGACATGAGGCTTGTTCAGTTGAGGGTGTGTTTGGATCAGTCATTGTCTTCGCCCTAGGTCACCACTTGTATGCTTACACTACAGGAGCGAAGAAAAGAAGTGCCTGATCAACAATTGACGCCAGCAGGGAATGCGAGCCTTGGCCTCACGTGCCACTTCCAAGCTCAGTCTTTATTTTTCTCCATTTGCGGCCAGCGCGCTCGCTGCATTGCGCGTTGCCCAAACGAGGGCACTACAATGCCATTAACTTGGCGATCTGTAATGCAGTATGGAAATGTCATTACATGGTGATTTTTTGCATCACTCGTGTTCATGTTGATGCCTCCTACAGTCTGTTTTCGTGTTTGATCAGGCATCTAAGGCCTGATCAAACAGGGGCCTCGAACAACCTCGAGGTTCAAAAATTCACTTCTTGCTATGTGAACATGCTACCGCTTCATGTTTGCGAATTTGTGTTATAATAGGGAAGTTGTAGGGGTTACAGCATGCATTGCAGCTGGTTTCAAATATTTGCGCGACCTTGCCACCTTTCTCCGCCGTAGGGTGGGGAAGGCATAGCCCATCCTTGTGACTACACCCACTTGGAAATGTGACATGACGTCAGCGATACGTCATTGACAGGCAACCAATGACTGGGCAGGGCTTCCCCCTCCCTTGAGCACGTGTCGTGGTGGCGCAGGGAGAAAGCGCGGTGCGAGGAGCACTTGTCCTCTAGTGATAAAGTATCGACAAGCCTTTTTTTTTTTCTATGGGAGGCTTTCGTTGTGGTAGTACCGCTTCCCAGTAGTCTGAGGCACGGCCGCTCGATCTCCCCCTCTGGTGCGGCCCGCCGAATGCTCCTCTCCGCCTGTGAGAGCGCTAGTTCCCTTTCAACCCGCCGCGTTGGCTATGGCGCTAGCTATCGGCGACGCGGGGGTTTCTCTCAAAGCGCTCTTCAGCCACAGTGAGCTATCTGCGCGGGTACTTTCATGAGGTTCTGCTCAGTGTTTTGGCATGCTTCACTCCAGACGCTCTCATGCACAGGTTGCAGTCACTTTAGCTGGAACAGAGGTAGATGGTTCCTGATACATGCGCTCAATTAGATGCACGCGGCGGGTTTAAGCTGTCCCATTGAGGCAACGAGGAACCACACGATCCTCGTCTTGCTCTCGCTCGTACGGCAACGCAGTATTATGTTAAAAATGTTATTGTGGATTATTAAAGCGTGGTGGCTCCGACTTTAATGTCAACTAAATAGCCGAGGCTTAATGTATATTTTATTTATGCGGCTACCGAGCGCATTCATTTCCGCGACGTACATGTCCGGATTATATGAATCGGACAATTATCAGTAATTATTCTTCGTAAATAGTCTGAAATAAGCATGATTTAATACTCAAATGTACATAGTGGCAGATTTCACAAGCGGAGGACTTTGCGGGAAAGTGGTTTTCGAGAAAGTTTCAGTATATTTTCTAGAGAGCTGTTGAGATCTCCAGCCCAGTTGGCCAAGAGTGGCCTCAGCAGCTTCTTGATAAAGAGCTCACACAGTTCTTCACAGTGGTACGGGTCTCTGCAAGCGGAACACCACATCAGAGGGCAGCTTGTGAGGTGTGGAAGTACAGCACTTGAGAGCAGCTTGCATATTTGTCCACAACGACGGATCTCTGCTGAGTGTAGCGCTTTTTCAGCGAAGGTACAGACCAGCTTACACAACCAGACAACTTGAGGTCGGGGGTAGCTGAGCCCTCCTTGGTCAAGGCTGAAGACAAACTGGTATGCACCCTCGCGTGAAGCTTTTCCTTTCAACTGCAGTTTGCACGCTGGGCATGCTACCTGCAAAGTCAAGAAGTCCATGTATTGCGTTTTCATTTTGTGCGTGCGTGCTAAATCTGATGATGTAGTCGCCAAACAAAATCTTACCTTTTCTTCACAAACGAAAGCCAAATATCCTGCCAGGTAAACCAGCGCGGTGAAGTCAAACAGGACGGGGACTTCATCGTACTTCATCACGTGCTGAATTTTCCACAGCACAGCAAGAGCTTCATCAGGAATGGCTGGAGTTTTTGCTCCATGGAAACTCTTCGTAGCTCTCAATGCCGTTTGGCACTCCGAATTAGAGGGCGCATTGCCGCTTCTGGCTGCCTCTAAAATGCCAACCTGCACATATTAAGAGACTTTTACGTTCTGCACTAACAAAACGCATGACGCTAAACGAACCTTTAGCAATTTCTCTGCTGTGAAGACAGCTGTTCTGGCGTCAACTCGGTCGTTGCCGCCATTGAATTGGCGGAAGCAGCTGAATAGCGACTCAACAGGATCACTGTTGAGAGCCCGCGTCAAGGTGTACTTGAAGCTGAAAATAGTAATAAACCATTATATAGAAAAACTCATTTCCAAAACATAATGAGCCATTAGTTATCAAAGTTGAACAATTCATCTTTCTTTAAAAGTTAGTATACTTGCCCGACGTCATTCAGGAGGTACTCCACAACAGCAACCGTTGATCTTGTCGTCATGATGGTTGCTTCATACGTCTCCTTAGTGAGGGACTTTGCTCGACACTTCGCGCTTTCCAGCTTGATGTCCTCAAGGTAGCTAATGAAGTCTACCTCAAGCCATGTGAGTCGATCGTCTTCACGTGTGACAAACGGCCTTTGCCTAGATTTCCAGCCAGATATGTCATGTAGGTCATACCACATCCCAACAATTTTCATGAATGTGATTGTCGATCCGCAGTCCCTGAATTCCGAAGCCCTCTCGTGAGCTTTCGGATTCTTCTGAAGGAACTCCAGGCTGCTAATTACGACAGGTGAAAATATTAAGGTGGCGCGAGACACTTTCATTTTTTCTAGATTATTAGGCTCAACGTGAGATCGGCTTAGCAGTCGCGCTGGTTTGACGAGCAAATTTTGCTGAATCTCATAGAGAGCCTTTAGAAAAAACGCCTCCTCTAATTTTTTTCGGTTCCGTCAAACATCTCTCTTTCTAGCAGATTTGTTCTTAGGTTTTTGATGAGGTGGTTAGGGTCAAATGAAAGGAATAAGGGGTCATTTTTTCGTACTGGATGCGGCACAACATGCTGCAGAGTGTTGTCATCAGACATTCCTCGAAACATGGCGGTGTTTGTCTGATGGTTGTCCGTCACAATACGAACAACGAAAAACCCTGCGTCCTCAACAGCTTTCAGCACGTTGAACGTCAGACTGCGGAGCCGGTCATGTTTAAGGTTCCTGGTAAAAAAATATCCGACGGGAACCACGTAAGCCGTGGAAAGCCCACGCAAAACAAAACAAAGGAGCCTGTTGGCTATTTCAGTGGCACCACCAGCTTGAGGTTCGCAGTCGATATCAACGAGCCCGAAAATTCTATCAACTTGACGATCATAGATCAGTTTCTGCTGTATTGACATTTCGTCAATGATAAGGCTGCAGTAGGGCTCTTTTTCTGACCGCAAGCCTTGTCTCTCTACTTGGAGCCGTTCCCTTATCAGGCTTGTTACACCCGTCTCTCCTGTGGAAGATCCGACAAACTTTTGTAGGGTGCTTCGACACGGCAGCTTCAGCAGCTTCCTCCCCCGTACATGATCGTAGCTCTTGCACGATGTCGCCTTCCACAGTACACATTCCCGCAGCGTGGGCTCCTGCCACGTTGGACGCGTCTTATCGAAGTTGATAATTTGTTCCATGACAAATTTCGCAGTCCTATCTCCTTCATGCGCGGCTGTCGCAAGGGCCTTTAGAGCTTTCACAGCACGGTTCTTTTCATATTCCTCAACTTTTCCTCGGAATTCGTCGCAGTTTTTCTGAAGTTCTTGCAAGCGCTCGTTCAGTCTCTGCACTTTCACTTCCAGGCGATGTGCGTTTCGTTTAGTCTCTGCTATATATCCAGCCAGGTCGAACGTCGTCTGGCATTCTTCATGTTTTAATCCGCTTTCAAGATGTTCCTTACCACCCGTAGACTCGCCCGAAGCTACGTTTTCTTGTGCCTTGCACGGGGAAATCGAGTGGCCGTGTGACTGGTATTCAGTGGCTGTGCCTTCAGCATCAGGTTCTTCTAGACGAGGACGTTTTCTTTTTTTTTCTTCTGTCACTAACGCCGGTTTCCCTAAAATTCTCGCTTCCGTGTGCGCGCCACGTGGCAGACGAAGAAAGCTTTTGCGCTCCTTGCAATTAGAAGGCAACATGTAGGTTGGGTAGGACGGAAACTGAGTTGGCACGGCTGTTGGCAGCAGCAACTTACGTTTCATTCCTACCTTGTAGTCGTCTGCTGTGAAATGAAGCGAACACACGACAGTCCTGGAGCTGGGCTCCCAATGGCTGCCCTTGTCACTCCCTTCGCGGGAAATGTTCCGCAGCCAGGCATTCCGGAGGTTTTCCTTGGACGGCAGCTCGTGGTAGCACAGTTCCGGGTTTCGTGAAGCATTCGACTTACAAAGCGGCACACAACAATTTTTAGGCATCGTATGCACTGGAATTCATCCACGGACTTCTAAACCTAAATGAGGTCCAGAGAAAAAAAAAAGGCATCGCATGCTGACCGCACGACGGCAGGATACAACTGTCGCAAAGCAGGGAGGATTAGCGAGATTCCACCTTCGCGCGAGGCGGTGCAAGCAGGTGCACGGGTCATTTCTTCGCCGATATGCAGCGCCCCCACCTGCCGTCGTGGCCTGTCAGTCAACTTTCCCCTTCACGCGCGCCTCTTTTGTTCGCGAGCCGAATCGGCGGGCCGCACCAGAGGGGGAGATCGAGCGGCCGTGTCTGAGGCTACAAAACCTCAGAGGGCAGTACAGGAAAATGAAAATGCGGACTACGTGGCCTAAACTACATCATGACAGGGCCAATTTGCTGTTTGTAAGGCAAAGGACCAATCGACGAGCTCAGTGGTACTTCGAGTTATCTATTGGCATGTTTGCGTCACTGCAAGGAGAGGGGCATTGGTGAGGCACCGAAATTTTTATTTTTTTATTTTTTTAATTGAATGGCTTGCGCAGCGCGAGGCATTGTAATGTTCGAAAAATGTGTTTGCGCCGATGTACTGTACAAATTGGCGTGCATGTTTGGGTGAGGTAAAAAGAAATCTGAGCCTCTTTCCTGGCTCTTCAATAAAAAAAACAAACCTGCAGTCGTCAAGATACTCAAGCAGGCTCTTCCCATGCAGAATACTCTCCAGTGCGACTTCTCACCATCATTCCCGCCTCAACCTAAAGGGAAGTGGTGGAGCCGGTGGAGCGTCCGGAGGAGGCTCCGGGACGGCAGCCCCCTCCGGCTCTGCTTCCTCGGGAGGCCTCTAACTCGAGGTCTGCCACCCGGTCACGAGGCCGCATCCTGCGTTCCACAGGAGGACGGGGCCGGGGTTCAGGTGTCATCATGGGTTCGCGCCCTGTGGTTCCTGCCCCTTACGTCCCAGAGGAGCTCGTCTCCCAGGTAGGGTACTTGCATCTGCTGCCATTCACAGCTTTGTGTTTCACATGTCTTGCATCTTGGGTGTGGCCCGAATGCTGTGCTTCAACACTGACAAACATGCTGTTATTTCTTTCATTGAAAGGCACAAGTGGTGCTTCAGGGAAAGTCTCGAAACCTCATTATTAGGGAGCTTCAACGTACGGTGAGTTTTCTTTTCTTGTGCCTGGTTTCTTTCACTTGCATCTTAGAAGATTCTAGATGGTTAAGCTTCATTTTCTTTTTTTTTTTATCTCGCGGAATACTTGAGACGGACATTGTTTCAGGCGATACAGGGATACGGATGTATTGAATGATTTTAAGAATTTCTATATCTAGGTGATTCAATATACTAAAGATTTTTTCCATCGAAAATATTTCAAGGCAATTTTACATCTCTTCAGTGTGCGTAGGTTTCACTGTTTGGCTAAAGGCAGGTTTCGTTCAGAATTTAACCAGCGCATGTTTGTGTCCTGTGTTGTCCACAAAATATGAAGGTCAAATGTCTTTTAGCTCCACATTGTTTTGCTGGAAATTGCCAGTGTGAGATGCAAGTGGTGCCGTACGATCGATGCAGGCACCGACAGACCTGGCCTACACTTCACTCCTGTGTGCGTCTGTTTTTCAGAACCTTGATGTGAACCTGGCTGTGAACAACTTGCTGAGTCGTGATGACGAGGATGGAGAAGACGTGGATGATGGTCAGGAGTCATACATGCCTGGAGGCTAGTGCCACTGCTTTTCTTAGTATTGCTTTGCGTGCCTCCCTTATCTTAAAGGAGTTAGGCATTGCACAAAAAAAAAAGCAAGCAAAGCATCAGCTGTTCTGAAGTACTGCTGTGAAGTAGGGTATCCTGGAAGGACGCTGTAGGGGTATGCAGTGAGCCGTGATCCGCAACGCGGCAATACCATGCTATGCCATTTTGGAGGTCTGTTCGCATGACCCATCCTGTTGTCCATGCTTCGGCATGCAGGATGTGTGCTAGAGGTCTTTAAACATCCAAGCAGCCTTACGGATATCGGACACAGTATGTGCAGCGAGTTCTATGCACACGCGGCGAGCGCTCGGACCCCCAAAATGGCGATCCTGAAGCTAGTTCTCCTCTTGGATGACTTCAAGTGCATACCTCCTATAGGGGGTTTAGTGGAGTTCTGGGACAAAGCAAATAGGCTAGAAGAATGCATTCCTTAACGTGGATGCATAACTTTGAAAGTGCTTTTTTTTTCTAGTTGCAGGTGAGCAGTATATTGGCAAGAATACCACGAACAGTTTCATTTATTTATTTGTTTGTTTATTGTGTGTGTGCATAGCATTTTGCTTGAAGCAGCACTTGGCTTCATCACTACAATGGTCTATATGTCCAAATGAATTGTTTTGTTCAAAGCTCTGTTCATCATGCCGCAAGCTGAGCCGCCGGGCTATGCAAGAGAAATACGTATGTGTACGCAGATTTTAGAGTGCAAAGAATGGAAATGGTTGATCACATTAAAGCAGTCTTAAAGCGCAATCCACTGGTGCACTGTTTTTCTATGCTACTACATCTTAACAGTTATCCCGGTGGCCCTTGGTGTGGTATCTAGTCATTATCTAGTGTTGGTAACGTAATGTGTTCATTGCTTCGTTACAGTAACATGTACCCAGAGAGACACTAAAACAATGTGGCTGTTTGTGTATTGTGCATCGTTGATGTAGCTTATCGTAATGAATATCAAAATTTTTCTAGGGTTCAAAGTTTTTTTTTTTAGTTCACTCATTACTTTGGAACAAGGTTTTTTTTAAGTGAACAGACTGTATACTTCCTGGTGGGCTTCTAGAGGGATTCTGACTGCGCTTTGTGTAGTGTATTGCTTAAAATTACATTGGTTCAGGTTATAATGAAATTGAAGACATAGGCCGAAAGCGCTTCTGTTTCTACTAGCAACACATGTAAATTCAAAATAAATAGAACAAGTTGTCTTCTGTTTTCAGCTCACCGCATGGCCAACAGACTCGCAGGCATGTACTTGCTGCCGCCTTCTTCTGTCATTTCGTGTTTGCGACTGTTTTGTTCCCAGGCTGCCCGATACGTTCCCATGTAGCATTGCTCATGCACGTGGACTCGACGCACAGGGGTACAGTTACAAGCCTAGAAAGCAGCGTGCTTCAAATACCTTATCGGGAATCGGTGCAAAAAACAGCGAGTAAACTTCGTCATTGATGGATTTTCAGTTGTGAGCTCGAAATATCGTTGCCGATGTTTTTGGCTTATAGGAAACGGTATTTATTACGAGTGGAAATTAGATGCATGAAGGTGCGATGACGTACTTGAAGTGACACTTAAGGGGGCAGACTGGTCATTGGGACCAAAAAGTGACAAAAAAATTCATTTTAAAAAATTGACATATTTGGCTTCTGCAAGTATTTTTATATCTCTCTGCAAACTTTCACACATCAGGAAGCAGTAATTTTCTTGTAATGTCATTCTAACTGTCCAGATTCGTGGTGCTGTTAACATGCAGAACCTGCAAAAAAATGGGGAACCAACTTTGAGGCTTCTTTATAATTTGCCAGCATTTGTGTCTAAAGCTCTACTACCAATTTATGAGCGCTTTTATGAGGATTGCAAAACATGCGCACCATGATTGTTGCTTTTTGAAGAAACTGCATGTTTTCAGTTTTTTTTTTCATTTTTCTCAAAAAAGTAAATTTACGATTATTCAATTTTGAGGCCTCAATATATCTGCAGCTAGGACAGGTACAAACAATAATTCTTTTTGCAGTGGAAACCTGTATGTGTGTAGAATGTAAGTATGGGAGCAGAATATAGAGCACAAGCCTTTTAAATTAATTACTCATCAAAATTGTAACACAACTTCAACTGCTTTTGAAAATGGATAGTTCATTTTGCTGTAAAATAACCAAGAAAGGCCTAAAAACAAATACTCTTGCATACTTTCAATCTATAGTCGTTAGTTGGCATATCTTAAATATCACTTAATTAAGGAATTTTTTTCTATGGCGGCCTTAAACAATAGTGGGTGAACTTACAATATCTCAGGAGCAAGGCGAGTTACAGGAAATATAACTAAATATTTGAAATCTGCATAAAAAAACTGCATAACGCTGTGCAGTTTGATCAAGATCACTGAAGAAATAAACAAAAAATGTCCAAGACCAGTCTGCTCCCTTAAGATACAGTACATTTTACTTGCATACCGAGATAATGCTTCAAAATTTAGTACACCTAGGTATATTTCATAGGTCAGAAAGGTGAAAGAACAAGACATGGCTAGGCTACTGGTCACGTGCCCTTCACATTGTACAGCGAAGCTGCATGGTTCTTTCAACTGCTTCTTGATGGTTTTTTCGTGATTCCAGTGTTTTGTAGATTATCCTCTCACGTGCTGTTTCATGACCTTGCAGATGACCTCATATCCCTTCTGGACGCTGGTATCCACGGCGACCACCCCAGCGTGATCATCGATGCGGATGCCATGTTCTCTGAGGACATGTTTGGATATGCTAATCTCCGAAATCGCACTGGCAGTCGAGGGCGTTCTGGTAAGTTGGAGCTTTCTTTTTTTTAGGAAGGAGTGTGAACATTCTTTTAATTATTAGATATAAGACACGTCTGGTGTCACACATTGACAAATTTTTTTACGGTTGCTATACTTGTTCCGATAATAGTATGAAAAGATTCCAAATTTTCGGTTCAAATAAAATTAATATTTATTGTTAAATTGTATTTGATCAGAAAATCAGCTCCTTGAACCTAAATGCTTGTTGTAGTTTGAATACTAGCGATGCATCTCGAGATTGATTTCGTTTACAAGCTCCTTCATTGGCTAACACCCTTTTGTGAATGGCATGGCATGCGTTCATGAAACTAAGCCGCGTTGTTTTACCAAGTGAGCTCCTCAAAAACTTTATTTTTTGGTCTGTTTGGAATTGAGGGCATTTGTTAATTGCATTTAACATCAAAGACCAACGCCTGGGTCACATGAGAAAACAAGAGGGTGCAGATTTTTTTGTTTCAGAAGCCTGATTAACCCTTCAAGGGTCAAATTTTCTTGCAAAGTGCACTTCAAAAATGTTTGTGTTTCTGAATGAAATTCTTCAAACAATTCTACTTAAGAAGAAAATTGTCTAAATTTTTTTTTACATGATGGTCAAGTAACAAGAAAAGTGTTGTTGGTCGGTACACATGGCTTATTCATGTGTAATGTCAAGCTAAATCCTAAAACACTATAAACCGGAACATTGTCACCTTTGATCCAGTCTGCATCGTCTCACTGGGCACACTTTTGGGATGTCGCACTACACTATCGTCAGAGTGTGAACTCTTCAGTAATTTCTCGCCTGACAAAGTAACAATCAATGAATCTGGTTCATTTGATGCTCGGCAAATTGCCTGTCGACTCACTAGCAGCGGAGCAATCGGCATGAAGCGAACTGCATCAGTGAGCGCGTGGGAGAGAACTGTAGGATTGTGCACCCGCCTGTAAAGCAAAACAAGTGAAAAAGTTTTCATAATCTTTTGCTTATCGCAAACGAGATGGAGTACATTTTTCAGAGTTCCCAAAATGGGCTGCGCAACTGCGGTGGCATCATTTGGAAAATTTAGCGCCGCGTGGAAGCAGATGTAATCGCGTCCCAGGGAGCCATAAACAAAAGAGTAACAAGTGATCGACCAAACGGCCATCAACCTTGCTGGTGCGAGAAGCGATAACAGCTTTAAGAAAAAAATCGAAACCACTTGTATCCTGCTCACCCCGTACACTGGCGCGCCATTTTGGAAAGAAAAATATATATGTATAAACACGCAAAGAGACATTGGTGAATGAAAAAATTTCTCTGTATTCCTGAAATGTGGCAGCAGATGGCAAGCAAGAAAAATGATAGAAAAAGGCATGCATTTTAAACCAGTTGCATCGCGCGCACACCTCGAATGCAAAAGCCACAGCACTGCTTTACAGTGTAAACCTTCAAAGCGTTAATTTTTGACTGCTCCGAGTTTCTAATTAATTTGTTGGCTGCATTTATTTGGTGTTGATGAGGATTGACGCCTATTCACCAAAATTTGAATTAAGCCGCTAAAGTGGCCAGAACGAATTATTGATTGTTGTCGCCTCTGTATTTGCTTGCATGTGACTGTCGTACGAACAGCCTCTCGTGCAATATAATTTAAATTTCCTTCTCATAGTGGGTACATGCAAGTGGGCTGTATGTTCAGGGGAGAAAAAATGGTGCATAGGAAAAACATGCTTATGATTGATCTGCTGTCCCAGTAGCCAAATTATTCTTTTTTTGTAGTTCTTGCGCATATAATGGTCCCCAATGTTGGGGCCATGCTTTTACAAATGCTTGTACTACACGTGAAGGTTTAAGAAAAAGATTTGATGCTTTTTCTTTCTTTTTTTCTTTTGTTACGTCGCATCTAACTTCAACAGCTGTCTTAGTTCTTCTGGTAAAGTCTTTTGGTGGCTGTGCCAATACGGTGCACGTTGTTGTATTGAAACTTTTATAAGTTTTGTTTCAACTGTTGGTGTTTACATGATGCTCACTTCTTAAAACAAAATGTGGATGCTGTTTTAGCTGTGAGACGTTTCATAAGTGCGCCACAACCTGCTGGTAAGCCCAGTTCATGCGACATGCTTTATTTTTGAAATTTTGGGGGATCGAAACAGATTTGCATTTTTTTATGCAGGGTAGACTCGACCTTTATTTTCATTTAGTATTTTCTTCTCCTTTTCAAGTTCTGCTTTGCATGTTTACAAGTTTGAGTGCGTGTTGGTTTGCAACTACCCTCAAGCAGTTCCAAGTGGAAAAAAGCTGCCTCTGAGTGCTTCTTGCGTGGCATTACGTCATGAAGCGGGGACACAAGAAGAACAAAGAAATAAAAATAGCCCTGCAGGTAGATCTTCATCAATGCCAAAAGTTTCACTTTTACTTTGAGAAAAGCTAGGAAATATTCTAAAATTGGATTACTGGTTTTGACACAAGCTTGTATTAACTGGTATTTCGTTATATCCAGATTCGTTGTATCGAGGTTTGAGTGTAGTGAACATTGTCGGCATGCACTGAAGCTGAGTTTATTTTAGTAATTGATGAAGATTGACTGCATTCAAAAATGCTTAGGACTGTGTGCCTAAAGTCAGGTACGTCTTGAAGAACACCAGGTCATTGAAATTTCCGGAAACCTCTACTATGGTATGTTATAATCATGTTATTTTGTGGCGTTAAACCCCATATTACAATATTACAAGATTGACAGCATTGTGTTCTAGGTTATCAAAGCCTAACCAAATCATAAACCTAATTCGTTACATTTCACAAAGTTACGCATGATGTGAATTCACGTGGGATTGTTTTGTAATAGGGAAAAAAAAAGCTAGAAACATGCGTCTAATGTTTTTTGTTTATGCGGTGACATGGTTATAAATGTTGAGAGGTAATAATTTGGCTGCTTTGTTCTCAGATGCTTGGTCCTAGTGTTCATGCACAATGTGTGGTGTGCGTACCACTCGTGTTTTGGGCTTGCAGGAGACCAGGACCGGGACAGAGACAGGGACCGTGATCGTGACAGCATGTTTAGGGTCCGGGAACGCCACTACTCTGGCTCTCGGCGGTGGCTGGAGACAGCTCTGCGTGACAGCAGCTCGGACCTTGCCGACGCCAAGAAGATGAGCCCGCTTTGGCTTTCGGAGGAGCCAGAGTACTGGCCTGACAAGGTCAGTGAAACAATAATGTTGGTTATTTTGTCGCTCGCTCGGAAGCCGGCAGAATGTCCTAAATATTGCCTGTTCTTGTGTATAGTCCATCAAATCTGTTCTAATGATGGAGAGTGTCCATATTATTGATTGTTAAATTGCCTGTCGGCAGTACTATTAATGCATTTGCAAATCGTTTCTGTAATGTAGCAGAGTTCATCGTGAACTTGTATACACATTATTGATAGCTCAGTGGCTATGTCAATGCATTGTTAAGCATGAAGCCTAGGGTTTTTCCAAGCTATGTCAGTTGCATTTCAATGAAAAATACAAAAATGCCTCTCAATAAAAAAGGTACATTTCGATGAAAAACTCATGTACACTGAAACCTCTATATAGTAAACCTGGGTATAACGAAATATTGGTTATAACGAAGTAAATAAATGTGCGAGAGTGGCCGAGAGAGAGCACTATGTGATGGCACCATCATGATCATCAGGACTGGGAGAAGGGTTAAGGTTAAGTGTTGTGTTAGTTCGAATTGGTGTCTGCGTGATTTTGGCTTAGTTTGTGACAACGGACAGTATTATAATATAGTGTTAAGATTGTGCTTTTATAATGAATTTTCAGATATAATGAACCTATTATAAGAAGCAACTTCTTTGTAATGTAGTTTGAGTCTACTTAGATTTAATAGGGATGCAATTTTTGATAAAACCATATCATTATTTCCTTTCAGGGCACCAAATTTGTGCACATTGTGGCCCTCTTCTCGGAGCTTGTGGCCCTCAGTTCTACGGGACAGCTGCATCAGTGGAAGTGGAGTGAACCGGAACCTTACAAGAATAGTGAGGTGTGTACCTTGTCTCTTGAGAGACGTGTGAGAAGCCATAAGCCTTCTAGCTTTTGAAGAAGGTTTGGTTGGATTAGATGAATGATGCACTGAATGCATCATTGACCCCTTCAGTTTACAATCAAGTAGGATCAAGTTTGGGTGATTTCTGGAAATGTCTTTAATGAAACAAAAGCTTTCTTTGCAAACCCTCTGCCTTTCGCTTGCCATAGCCTCTAGTACAGTCGAACCCCTTTATAAGAGACACTGATATAAGAGACTCCAGTGTGCTTACAGTAAGGTATGGGTTGATAAGAAAATGCATACGAGGTACCCTGCTTATAGGAAACATCTCATATAAAAGACAAGAATTGCTGCCCCAGAGCATGCTTCTTATCGGAGTGGTATTCCTGCCGCCTAACACTACTTCGAAGCTCCAACCGTTGGACCAGGGTATTATCCGCACATTTAAGTCTAACTGCATGCGTCGGCTGATCGACATTCTGCTCGTAAAACTCCGGATGGGCCAAGATCTGAAGATCGATCTCTTGGGGGCCATCCAAATGCTCAAAGCATCGTGGGAAAACGTCAAGCAGTCGACGATAGCCAACTGCTTTCGGCATGCGGGCTTTGGTCGCACTGACGAGGAAACAGTGGAAGAATTCGAGGAAGCTGGTTTGGCATGCGCAGATGAAGAAAGCGAGCTCGCCGAAACGTGGAGCAAGCTAGAGAGCTTTGTAGGTGCCGAGCAGCAAAGCATGTGCATCGAAGACTTCGTTGGAGGTGATGACATCACTGGTACAACGGCGGAGCTCACGGATGTGAAGATTGTCGCCGAAGCTACTGCTGAGCAGCCAAATGAAAACTCTGCCGAGGTGGATCCCGCAAGCGCTGATGGTGCCCCGCTCCCGACATCAGCTGAGGTCGTAGCTGCCTTGGCCCTTGTGCGCCGCCACTGCGGCGCGATTGAAGGCACCGGCCTATCACTTATGGATCGCCTGGACTGTATTGAGGATGTAGTCGTCAAAAAAGCCATGGCCAACAAAAAGCAGGCTACTCTTTTTCAATATTTTAAACCAACACAAAATACTATGTTTTAATTTTCAAGTGAGTATTTACTGCACCACGCTTGAACGGTTCGTTAGTTGTTTTCAGCAAGCTGTTGACGCATTTCTTCGTGATTTTTTTATATCAAATTCTGGATATATCGAACTATTTCGCGATCTCCGCGTCGTTCGATATATCGAGGTTCGACTGTACATGTTTTCAATAAGTAATAATTTCTCTAGGGTGTTACTAAAGCCTTTTGCCTACAAAAGTTTGGCATGCTGTAACTTTGGTCCAAATCAGTGTAGAACATTTATTTTTGTAGCTTTGTTAGCTCTGATCATACATCATTTTCATATGCCAGTGTCTTTAATCAGCACCAACATTCAAGAGAAAACTGAACTCTAACTTCCCAATGCGAAAAACATGAATTTCTTAATATTTTGAAAACTACTTGTTGCACAGAAAAAAGTAATTGCATATTTGAAATCGGCATGCCAAAATACATGAAGCATGGAAGTTTGATCAAACTTCACCCATAAATAATTAAAAAAAAATTGAGTAAGGTGTCCCCCTTTAATCTGCAAGCCACGATCACTTGTGCTTTTCCGATACCAACGCAGGTATCGGGTACCTTTGGGATGTCAAAAACTCTTAGCATTATATGTACTTGCACCACTTCAGAGACTTAAAAATGGTCAGGCACTTAAAAATTGTGTTGTGTCATTAAAATGTGTCAAGTGTGCTTGGCGACAGAAACCTCGATAGGGTTGGTGCCGCTCAAATGCACGACAGTGTTCAACACACTTGTAACGTCATTGAGGAGAGGATATGTAATCTAAAAGGGTACTGTGTCTTAATTGCATGTTTCTGCAATTTGAATGGTGTTGGCTTGGTGTATGTTAAGTGATGCGGGGTAAAGCTGTTAAACAGAGCGAGACCAGCTTTTTGTAGCTGCATTCAAGTGACCACTTAAGTAGCCTCATTCAATTAATTAAGCAACCAGGGCCTAGTTCTTAGCGTGTGTTTGTTGATCCTTGTACGCCAAAGCTTGCTCATTTTCCTCATGCAGCAGCCAGGTATCCACCACCCAAAAACTCTCTCCCTGGGTTTGGTCGGGGAACGGTGCGTTCTTTTGGAAGCACGGTGCGTGCGTGCCACGGTGGTGACCGAGTCTGGCCGTGTGGCCAGTTGGCTGGACGACTCGTTGGCGGCAGTGGCTCCCAAGCTGGAGCAGCCTGCGCAGAGCTTTCCAGAGTTCCAGCAGGACCCAGTGGTGGCCCTCTACGTCTGTTCTCTCTACTCGTGTGTGAGGTTGCAGTCAGGCGCCCTCTACTGGTGGTGAGTGTCTACGTGCCTTTCTGCGCAGATAACTAATGCAGTAAATCTCCGAGCGGTAACCATAAAAATATATGGCTCACTATCGTCATCCGCTTCTCAGCACCCACTACAGGGCTATATAATATCTATATATGAAGTTTCATTGCAATGTCCCAAGTAGTTTTCAAGTTACACTACATTACATAATCTGATGACATAGTCTGCTGGTAAAAAGCCTAGCATTGTAACAAAACATGCCAGGAAGGTCCAAGTAGTTTTGCTCTTTACTCAAAAGAACACTACACACGATGGCATTATCAAAAATTTTCTATTATTTTTAGTTTTTTTTTTTTACGAGTAACATTCCCATCTGCTTCATGTATTGCATCAAAGCTTCTCGAAAGCTTGTCTTCCGCCAGGAGTCGCTACCGGTGCTACCACTGTCACAACCATGATGATGATGACAGTGATAATCAACGCCACCTACCACCCGGTAGTTTTAACCTGAAATGCGGCTTTTGGGCGAGACACGTGCGCCACACGGCGCAAGCAACTTTACAGGGGGTGTTAGCACCCCCACTGCGTTGATAGATGAGCTGTAGTGCTTCTATAACCTTGCTGGGAAGGTTGTACTTACGTGGAAGTGGTGGCTTTCCTTCTGGTTTTGCTGAACGGTGCCTGCGCCAGCTGAGGGCACCAGGAGGACACAGCTGATAATGGGGCGCAGCATCAGTGGATGAAATGTGGTGGAGTGTTGCCATCACCGCCTTATGCATATCTTGCACATCGGTGTTGCTTCGCAGGGCTAGGCCATAATAGCTGGCGCGCCTCTTTATAAGATCTTGCGTAAGGCCACCTTCCTCCAAGTGCCTCTCTCTTTTTTTTGCTTTGCTCACAAAAGAGCGGAGCGGAGTGCTTATCCTTTTCTGGACATGGTTCACACAGTCGTCCTCCTTTGTGGGTGGTATGAATCCATACGTATGATCATTGAGTAGGGCTGTGTGGGTGCGGCTGTCTCCACCGCAGATTACGTTTGTGTATTTGAGGTCGTTCTTGCTGATGGAGCACCCAAAAATGTCCGCTCAGTTGCCAACATCGCGCCGAGCGACTCGCGAACTGTTTTTAATTGCGCCTCTGTCGTTTCTGAGGACAGGAAGCTTAGTGAAATGTGCCCTTGAATCGTACAACGCTCGTCGAGCAAAGTCTCGTTACCACTCCGTTCTTTGACGGCGTCTCCCGACGCGCCTGTCATTTCTGCATCGATCGTTTCACTGTTATGCTGAACAGCCCGATCCCTGTTAGGCGAGCGTGCAGCCACACGTTGATGCCTAATTATAGATTGATGGCACGAGAGAACTCGATGATTGGGGGGCTGCGCAGAACTATCATCTCGTAAAGACTGTTTGCACAACAGTGCCGAGGCCGATCGCAAAAGTCGAAAAAGCACACAGAGAACGTTTGCAACGAAGGAATCTGAGCAGACGAGTCGTACGGGCGACGGCTGCACCCTGCGTAGGAGATGAGCACATTAGCACGCGCGTTAGCTAATAGCAACCACTCGTTTCCCCTCGCCCTGAAGGAGCACGCGCTCCGTTCCATTGTAGCTCCGTGTTTAAAAAGCGGGAAAATTGAGTACCCCGCGAGCTACCCAATTGTAAGCTAGTTACGCCTCAACCACGCCGTTGTCGCCGCTGATGGCGGGGAAAAAAAAAGAGCAAGAAATCATGAACATAACGCGACCAAGATGGTGGCGCTTGGTTAAGCGGTGGAGAAACGGCGTGCATGCGAAGTTTGGGCATTTTTTACCTTTGCGCGCTTCTTAGGTGCTGCCTCGGCTAGCTAAATATAAATAGTTTATTTGAGGTACGTTTAGTGTGAATTTGGCGCTCATATCTACAGAGGCTGTAGTTTATAATTTATGCTGACCAAATATACTGTTTTCTAAAAATGGACTTTTTTGACATTTTTTCAGTTTTCGAAGGCCACGCCCACACTTAAAAAAGTATGGTTACTTGCATCCTAGATTTTTGCTGTGTAATCACATTTTCAAGGTTGTTTGCCTCTGTTGCTGGGCCAGTCAGATGAACCGACTGGCCCAGCAACAGATGCTACATTGTAAGTGAGACTTCCAGAGTTCCAGAAATTACAAGAACAAGACAAGCATGAGTCCACAGTGTGCTATATGCTTGTGGTCCGATGGGTGCGACATTGCGGTGCAAAGCAAATGGAAATGTGTGATATTTCTCCTGCTGCAATGTGATGGCATGGAGTGAAAAAAAAAAAAAAAATGGCCCAGATATTCAGGACTGCTGGCCAGAATTTGGGCAATTGCTGTGACTAGCAGCTTTTACATATTTTGGTGTCCTTGGTTGCTTCAAATGGCCCGTTTTCAAGGTCATTAATGTTTAGTGGTAGTAGTTCGTGCATCCCCAGCCGCATGTAGAAAATAGGGAAGGCCCCCAGGTTGCCTATTCCTTCCTTGTCCCATCGATGCAGGGGTGTGTTGCCCTTCAGCCAGCGAAAGAAGCTATGGGAAAAGGCAACCTCCCGTGCCAAGAAGCACAAGCTGTCCAGCCACGCATCTGAGATTGTGGCTGGGTCGCAAGTGTGCATGCGCAACAGCCCCATGTACCACCCGGGTGCCCTGGCCTTCACCACAGCAGGTGGACTGCCTAGGGTGGGCCAGCTCCTCTCTGCTGCATGGAATCTGCCCGACACTTGTCAGTTCAAGATCCTCAGGTGAGTTCACGGCCTGGGCATTATGCGGACAATCGGCAACTGCTGTCAAAGGTCGGTGCTATGATTAGAGTTCGCACAAATTTTCTTGCTATGCAAATTTTATTGCCCTGGCAAAAAATCGGTTCGACTGCAAGGGTCACCTGATAAAACATGCAACGTACATTCAATGCATCAATATTTTACAATGCCCATGCTGCTACACACCAGCAAACTACTTTTGTTTGTACAAAGTGGCACGCTGTCAGTCTCGCACGATGTGGCGGTGGCAAATTCGCGAATGACAGTGCGGTGCATTTGTACCACCATAAATGTGGACAGTTTATGCCACATCTCAGTTAAGGGGGACCGTTTGTAAATTTTTTGTTTCTTGGCCTAGGTTCATGAAATTTGGTATACACACTACAAATCACATTAAAGAGATGAATGAAAATTTTCGTAATTTTCATAACTTTTCATCTTTACTAGTTCTCATTTTATAAAAAAAATTCTTGAATTTGTCGCTCGTGGAGAGTCTGGCACAGCAAGGAAACTTGCTTAAGTGCTGGAAGAACTTTTAATGTATGTGTACATATTACTTGTAGCCGAAGACAATGCCAAGTTTTTTTTTTAATGCACTAACAATATTTTGCTGAACATTATTTGCTAATGCATGTGCTTCATCAAGTCCTGCCTTTCAGTAATTGTGAAATAAAAAAAACAAAACGGAAGCCTTAACTAATATTTGAAGACTACCTTCAGTTATGGCAAAGTGTACGAGTTACAATAAAACAAACAGAATGAAAATCGGTCCAACCATAGTCGCGCAATGCTTTCCACGAGCAAGATGGCTGGCAAAAAAAATCATCACAGAAAATGGCTTTTAAAGTTTTGCAAATGTTGCACCTTTATTAAAATGCCCCAGGACTACAGCCTTTAGCATCACTGTGAAGAGGCATCTTCTTGGACCTCTGTCCCTTGGTTTCTTCACTTTTACGCACTTTTTTGAGATGCAGGCAGTCTTTTTCTTGAGCCCTCTGGAGGGCCATAGAACCAGAACGCACACCCAATGTAGCACACCCAATGTAGCACACGTTTCCGAGTACATACGTGCGCATCCCGAATTATATTTCATTACTGCCTCATTTACCACTGTCTCTACAGCAAAAAGGGAGGCATGTTGGTCCTTGAATTGTAGAGACCAAATCACAGAATGCAAGCTCTCAGCTGCAGTCTGTGTCTTCCCTCCTTTACACCGCTCAAGCAGCTGTGTGTCTGCAAGGCGTTCATACACTGGCAACAGCACTTTGGCAACTCTGCTGGAAAGCTTGTACTTGTGGGCTGGTTGTACATGTCCTTGTGCCTCTGCAATTCTGTGTGTACACCAGCTCGTAGGACCAGCGGGGCATCATAGCTCATGGTAAGGACCGCGCGAAGAGAGTCAGTCGCCAACACTCGATGCTTGTGCCTCCACCGCTCCCGCTGATACGTAGCGAGCCTCCAAGTGCGCCTGAATGGTGCGATATTCGTTTGACAACGTTGCGTAAATTTTCAAACCACTGGCACACGGTGAATCAAAGTTCCCGTCGAAGCTCGTTAACGTGCAGGGAACGCTCCCTGATAAAAGGCGCGTTTCCGCAGGCTTTGCCGGTGACGGCAACTTTTGATCCCACCGGCTGTCGGCGATTTCATCTCGGTGCTCAGTTGACGGCGTTGAGCAACTTGAAGCGAGCGCACACGATGAATCATCGTTCACGTTGAAGCTTGTCGACGAACAAAGATCGCTCGTAGACAACAGGCGCGCTTTCACAGACTTTGACGGCGACCTTTCATCCGAACGGTAGTCTGCGATTTCATGTCGGCTACCGCGAGCGCCTGCGTGTCGAGGGTCGTTGTACTTGGGGAAGCATCGGATGCGTCCTTTGTTGACCGTGTTCCGTGACGATGACCAGACGACCCGTTATGGATGTTGTCACAGTGCAACTGTTAGATTCACCGCTGGGTTCTTGGGGGTGATGCGGTGCAAGGCAACTTGGCATGTCATTCACGTGTCCCGTTGATTCCAGAACAGTCGTTGGATATTCCGCTGCTCCCTCTAACCACCGCCTTTTTTTTGCCGTAGGAGGCTTCCGCTTTTGTTTTTCAAAGGCGTGAGTCGTCGAAAACTTCTTTTTGAACGAGCAAGATTCCATAACGGCGTGCGTGCAAAAGTGTCAAAAGATGTGCACGAAACATGTTTTTTGATGCAGACGACCATGGCAGCTCCTCCTCTAGTGTCGTGACAGCACCCAATGGTGAGCCTCCTTGCAGCATGCCAGCCAATCAGAGGCCCCATTTCATAAGACAGCCCTCGGATTGCCCGTATAACCACGTGCTATCTTTTGTTTTTTTGCGCGTTTCTTCTTTGCCGATGGCGTTTGGAATGCGTGAAAGCGGGAAGGTGAAGCGTCGACGTTTCGAAGGATACCAAGATGGCGGCGATCGGTGGCGCGAGAGATGAACACTTCCTTTGTGAAAATGGTGCTCTTGTGCGATTTTGAGCATCTTCCTCGTCGATCGCGCTGACAAACTTATTTTTTTCGGGCATTTGGGGATGGTTTTCAGCCAAATCGGTTTGGTACGGCATGGAATAGGCACTTAGATGCCGAAATGAGTGATTACCAAAAAACGATTTTTTTTCGCGATTTTCGCGCTCTGATCCCCGCTTCCCCCCTTAAGCAAATAGCTGCAGATTACTGTGATAATATTTTTGGCACTAATTCGTAATGGCACTTTCATCACCAGCTACTGCCGTTCATCGCTAGCTTCGCTCTTTTTGTTATGCTTATTCATATGGCTGCTGTCACGTCGAAGTTGTAATCGTTTTTATTGGCCGGTTTTGGCCATTGCTGAAAATTTGAGAGACGTTTCGCGGTGCATTCTAACCTTTGAGGGGAACAGTGAACCTCTTATGTCAGGGGTTTTCAGCGATGGATGTGTCGGGGACCCCTTGTGGACTGGTGGAAGTGATGGGGGACCCCTTGGAGGGGAGAGAAAGGATATGCGGGTAAATTAGCACAACTGGGACGGGAAACAGGTGCCTTTTTTGCTACCAAAAACATCAAACAAACGTGTCACTTCATTTTGGATAGTTCATAAATTCTTGGCACAGCAGCTTTTAAACAAAGTTGCATATGTAAAAAAAATTGTAAAATGTTTAAAAAGTGAGTGAGGATCTTGTAGACCTTAGAAATAGCTTCGCGGACCCTCATTTGAGAACCACTGCTCTATGTGATGAAAAATCGCAGTTTTCACTTGTTGCTTTATGAGGCGTTATTTCTTGGTTTAATATAGGCAGGCGTAGCTACAGAAGACTGTGTCAGAAAAGGCTGCTGTGCGAAATTTGACCATGAAGCTTTATGCTGCCTCGCATTTCTTTTTATTTTTTCCTTACTGCTATTCAGCCTTTGTAGAAATGTTTGGAAAGGGAAGGCTCTCATTTGCAGCTCCAAAATCTGCGCTCTTTGCTCTCCTATCTAAAATATCTTCAACTCAAGCGGGGCACATACAAGTGTGCACCTCTCGTGCCTTCAAAGGTCTCGTCTAACTTTTTTTGCATTGTATGTTGTAAGATGTGGAAGGAAGGAATCGGGTCGCTGATGATGACAACCCGCCGCTGCCATCAGTGGTTCAGATCGAAAGGAGGAACGCAGGAGGATATGGGAAAACAGAACTTGGTTTATGGTACTATTTACACATATTTACAGAAAAGCAAGGGATAGTGGTTTCACAAACCACGAGCGTGGTGGTTGAACACTACATAGTTCAGAGCCAGGTTCAGAGAGCCCCGTCCAGCACTCTGCTGCTTCGTTTTATGCCCTGTCGGGCTCCTCCTCTCCGAGTCGAACACCAATCACGCACGCATAGGTGAGGGGCGCGAGCATGCACGGTCCACATGCACACTGCACTGGGGTGGCGCCAGCAGGGCTCGTCCTCGTCGTGTGTGTGCCGCTACTCGAGAGTTCCCACGATGTTGGCAGCATACTTCAAAGGGTCCGCCGATTTCGTTCGCTCAATTAGCGGGGGTGATTTGCGGTGCTGTCCGTCGCGGTCTCTTTCAGGAAGACGCCGTCTCTGTTGGCCTCTCTCGAACGGCTAACGGCGTCTTGGCGACACGACGTCTTGGTCCTCCGGCTAGCACGTACAATGCCTGACGAGCATAGGCAGTCGGCCGGTCGGCTTGGTGAATGGGGATCAAAAGGGAGCACCGCTCCTCTGTCAGCTCCGGCGCCGGCCACGCCAGCTTTGCCGTCGCCCGATGAGTCGCCGGGTCCATTAGTCACCGCTTCTGCTTGAAGCGACGACAAAAGGTCCGCTTTTGAAGGACGTGAACTCGCCTCTGCCCGCCGCCTGGTCTGGAACAATCACTCAAATATTTGACAGCGTCGGTAAGACTGGGCGCCGAAGGGATTGAGAGATGAATCCCCAGGCCAAACCTAACAGCTCCTCCGCCGCCCGGAAAATCTCGGCTGGCCAGCGCTCCCAACCGCTGGGCACGAAGAGAATGGCTGGTGACGAGGACGATGGCCTGGCTGTTCTCTCCAGCTGCGTACTCGAAACCAACTCCCAATCCAGCTCACAATGACCGACAACAGCAAGGCGAACCACACAACACAATACCATGCTGCAGTCAAGCATATTGGACCCACTTAAAACCCTCCAGGCTTCTCAAAACACAAACAAAAGAGAAACCTGTACGCTAAAATTTTGAAACAATTTTGTGCCGCCAAAGTTACAACAATCATGGCTGTGGAGATGCTTACTAAAGATGGAACAAATTGCCGTGTGAGAAAAGCACACAAAGGCAAATACAATTTGGCCCCATATAACCGTAATCACACTACTTCAAAACTAGCTTTCTCCTACCACCCGCCCTACTAATTTGTAACTTACATCTACTGATTTCATAAAACACGCCCACCTAAATTCCGCACAAATGCAGCCTGAACCCAACACAAGGTAACTATGCGCATTCTTCATTCTCTAATTTACACACTTACAAGGCGTAGTCGAGAGTACCTACTTTTAGGTCACTCTGATGCCAACTAAACTCTCTCACATCAAATCAAACTGCGTTGTATAAATCCTAGAAATATATCTAGTCGCAAAATTTGGGTAACGCAGTTCCCTCAGCTAAAGCGATCATATGATCCTTAAAAGCAATCACTAAACAACAATATGAAGTAAACCTGGTGTACTAACACGCTCATTTGCTGGATGTAGATTCATGTCAGCCCATGTTTTTAAAGAACGCACATTGCTGTGCGCCCTAGCACGACATCATACTCTCATCCAAAGAGCGTCAGCACACCAATCAAACACCTAACCATAGGCGATATCGCTCTAACCTATAGCCATCACTCTTTAAAATTTAGCGGGCGTACCAAATCTTCAATTACGACATGCGTTCTCTTATCTTAAAAACTCCTTTCACGCAGTCGGTTGACTGATGCGGGTAACTGCTTCCGCATACCGCTTAAGAACTTAACTCAAAATTTTGACAAAGCTTACACACAAACAAAATTTAGAAGGAAAAAAATGTATCCAAGCAAACTAGCTGTGGAGATGACACAGGAACACCACTTTAAAACCAAATATAAACAAACAAATACGTTTCCAAAAAAACTCCTGTGTCCCACTCTCCAGCCTACAGCCGTCGCTCCCTCTTCAGTCGTACACGTGGCGGTCGAGGACTTGGCGGATGTCGAGGGCGCCCGAGGCAATGTCGCGTAAGTGCTACAAACTGGACAGCGCAGTTACGCATCATTCGCGATTTCTGCGGGCTTTTGTCAAACTGGCGGAGGGAACCCGAGCAATGCAAGGGAAAGAGTGACGGTGTCCTCTTGGGTCTAGCCGAGCGGTGTTTAGCTATTGTGGCCTTTTTTCTCGGACCACGTCGACACACTTTTCCTCGAAAAGCTCTAAAGCTCCCCCGCGCATACCATCGCGAAGGTGCATGCTGTACACTACCAGTTCGCCGCTTGTGCCTTACTGCACGACACAAAGACCTTGTTGAACTGGCTGATGGCCTACCCTTGTCCCGTTCGCCCGGCCCATTTTTACCCTTTTCTTGCTTTTGCTTAGCCGCGCGCGTACGCTTCTTCCTTTTACGGCGGCGTTTGCGACCGACCTTTCCCTCATTGTTCTCAAATCGGTCGCGTTTTGAGTCATCGGCGGTGCTACAGTTCAAAGGCAACCCATATGACTTGCTGGGGACAAAATCCGAAGACGGCCGCTTTACCCGATATTCTATCTGCGAATCCGCTTTCTTTGTGTTTTTCTTTCGGTGTCTAGGACGCATGCAAGCCGAGTTCGACGCCCATGCAGAACACCTAGTTCTGTTCACTACGCTCAGAGATGTCGAGCCCTTCTTTACACCCTTAGTGTCTTTTGTCTCGCTCGCAGCTCTCCGACGTCGCTTTCGTCTGCGCCGCTTTTTGCGCTTCGTTTCTAAGCCTACCGCTTGCATCTCAACCTCGCTCCCTCTCTCACAGCATTTGTTAGCTGTCTTGCCCGCGCAGTCTAAATGATTTTCTAAAGAAACCTCTGTTTCACATTCTAGACTGGCGGACAGCGTAACACACTGACGAACAATGCCACTGTTTCTCACAGAAAAATCTCGCTCGCATTCATGGGAGCTATCGCCAACTGCACTGTTACCGTCACTTTCTACCTTCGCTGCTTCTGAGCTTTCTCCGGTGTTCTTGATTACTTCCACATTTGCAAGATCCACCGTTGCGACAAACACAGTTGAGGTCTGTACCAGCTTTTCTATAGTTATCCTAGCTGTTTCGCTAACATCTAACTGGCACAGCACCTCGTCGCACTTGCTCTGGCCTTCGTCGGCCTCTCTAATCAGCGCAGCATCTTTAGCAGCACTCAAATTTGGTTCTTCATCGAACCTGCTGCTGTCTTTAAACGTGCTAGCCTTCTCTACAACTCTGGGCTGCACCTCGCACTTCTCGTGCGCTACACTTACGGATGGCTGAAACTTCCGCCTCATTGCCTCGATTTTCTGTTCCAATTGATCGAGCCGCTCTTTTCTATCCCTTATTTTCTTTTCTTGTTTCTCAATTTCCTGTTTTTCAAAAATCTCTACTGCGTTTTTAATATCCTCCTCACTGGCTTTTTGCGAGATCAGCATCCAAATCGCTGTCCTGCCCATTCCTTCCTCTATTTCAATGCCGAGATGCTTACTCACACACAAAAGCTCATCTCTTAGCATTGCCTTCCACGACATGATTGCCGTTGTACTTTGGTCCTGCATCTCACACCTAATTAGGGTATCCCTACAACTCAAAACTCACAAAAGGTAATCTCCCTAATTCACACACAATCCAGCTTCTAATAAACTCACACAATTGAAGCCTGGAAAGTCAAAGCAAAGACCAAGCACTCACCACAGCACAGCACCATGTCGTGAAGTCGATCCCACCGCTGCCAACCAGTTGTAAGATGTGGAAGGAAGGAATCAGGTCGCTGATGATGACAACCCGCCGCTGCCATCAGTGGTTCAGATCGAAAGGAGGAACGCAGGAGGATATGGGAAAACAGAACTTGGTTTATGGTACTATTTACACATATTTACAGAAAAGCAAGGGATAGTGGTTTCACAAACCACGAGCGTGGTGGTTGAACACTACATAGTTCAGAGCCAGGTTCAGAGAGCCCCGTCCAGCACTCTGCTGCTTCGTTTTATGCCCTGTCGGGCTCCTCCTCTCCGAGTCGAACACCAATCACGCACACACAGGTGAAGGGGGCGAGCATGCACGGTCCACATGCACACTGCACTGGGGTGGCGCCAGCAGGGCTCGTCCTCGTCGTGTGGGTGCCGCTACTCGAGAGTTCCCACGATGTTGGCAGCATACTTCAAAGGGTCCGCCGATTTCGTTCGCTCAATTAGCGGGGTGATTTGCGGTGCTGTCCGTCGCGGTCTCTTTTAGGAAGACGCCGTCTCTGTTGGCCTCTCTCGAACGGCTAACGGCGTCTTGGCGACACGACGTCTTGGTCCTCCGGCTAGCACGTACAATGCCTGACAAGCATAGGCAGTCGGCCGGTCGGCTTGGTGAATGGGGATCAAAAGGGAGCACCGCTCCTCTGTCAGCTCCGGCGCCGGCCACGCCAGCTTTGCCGTCGCCCGATGAGTCGCCGGGTCCATTAGTCACCGCTTCTGCTTGAAGCGACGACAAAAGGTCCGCTTTTGAAGGACGTGAACTCGCCTCTGCCCGCCGCCTGGTCTGGAACAATCACTCAAATATTTGACAGCGTCGGTAAGACTGGGCGCCCAAGGGATTGAGAGATGAATCCCCAGGCCAAACCTAACAATGTGTCGTATTTTCACTGTGACCTAGTCTGAAATGTTCGTTGTAAAAATAGGAAGCTGTTAAGCGGTTTATTGGCGGACACTCAGCGATGATTCACGACAGCGACAGTCAATGCGGGGATCGACTCTCTGCACGAGCTGCTCTTCTTATGAAAAGGGCGACCCACTAGAAGGCGCTGAAGAGGACGACCCACTGTTCAAAGGCTTTATCACAACTACCCCTGGTACGAAAAGGGAGCCGCCTGGCGACCTAATAGCTGGTTACAATGAGCGGGTCATGGTAGGCCTTGAGGCGCTCCACGTTGACAATGTCGGGTCCTCGACGACGCATGTCCGAAGATGGTTCGATGGGTTCAATCAAGTAGTTGACTGGGAAAGTGCATTTGACGACACGGTAGGGGCCTTCGTATTTGGGCAATAGTTTTGAAGATAGGCCAGTTGCAGTAGTAGGGATCGAGAGCCAGACGAGCGCTCTAGGGAGGAACGTGGGCGCAGTAGTGCTGGCGTCAGCGCGAATGCTTTTTTACCGCTCTTGATCATGCGCAGTAAAGGTCTTTGCAAGCTCTCGACACTCTTCAGCAAGCTTGGCTGTAGCAGAAATAGGTGCCCACTCAGACGGATCTGGCCTGTACGGAAGTATCGTGTCGATGGTGTGTGACGGGTGCCTTCCATATAATAAAAAGAAAGGTGAAAAGCCAGTAGTGCTCTGAGGGGCGGTATTATATGCGTAGGTGACGAAGGGTAGAATGGATCCCAATTTCTGTGATCGGTGGCGACGTACTTGGAGAGCATGTCGCCGAGCGTACGGTTGAAGCGTTCGGTGAGGCCATTCGTCTGCGGGTGGTAAGCAGCAGTTTTGTGGTGAACAACGTTGCACTCTTTGAGAATGGCATCAACGACTTCAGACAGGAAGACACGGCCTCGGTCACTGAGCAGTTCCTGGGGTGGACCGTGTCGCAGAATGAATCGTTGGAGCAGAAAGGAGGCCACATTGCTCGCTGTAGCCGCGGGAAGAGCGGCCGTTTTGGCGTATCGCGTGAGGTGGTCCACAGCAACAATGGCCCAGCGGTTACCAGCCGACGTTAGTGGAAGTGGCCCATACAAATCGATGCCAACGCGCCCAAACGGCCAGGCAGGGCAAGGTAGAGGTTGCAGACCTACTGGTGACAGGTGCGTTGAAGTTTTGTGGCACTGACATTCTATGCAGGAGCGAATGAATTTCTGCACGTAGCGGTACATGCCGTGCCAAAAGTACCGTTGGCGAATGCAGTGGTAAGTCTTCGATACCCCGGAGTGCGCACATTGCGGATCAGAATGAAATAATTCGCATATGTCAGAGCGCAGACTGCGAGGTATGACTAGTAGCCACTGGCGGCCGTCACCGTTGTAATTGCGTCGGTGGAGGAGGTCGTCGCGAACGGCGAAATGGTGGGCTTGACGACGCAACGCGCAAGTGGATGAAGTGGATGGATCAGTCAGCAAGTCTATCAGTGAGGCAATCCATTGATCCTTGCGCTGTTCAGTAGCAATGGCATGAATGCTAATCGAAGAAATGGCAAGGTGAGACACTGAGTTGTTGGCATTGTCGCCAGGCAAGGGAGAGCGCGAGAGGGCGTCGGCGTCAGCGTGTTGCCTTCCATTGCGGTACAGCACGCGGATGTCATAGTCTTGCAGGCGAAGTGCCCACCGGGCGAGACGGCCTGAGGGATCTTTCAATGACGACAACCAACATAGTGCATGGTGGTCGGTGACGACATCAAATGGGCGACCATACAAATAAGGTCGGAACTTTGCAAGGGCCCAGACGATTGCCAAACCTTCTTTCCCGGTGACTGTGTAATTAGTCTCGGCTTTAGTAAGCGTACGGCTCGCGTACGCCACGACTTATTCCGGGAACCCTGGTTTGCGCTGCGCAAGGACAGCGCCGAGGCCGACACTACTGGCATCCGTGTGTACCTCTGTAGTGGCCGTAGTGGCGGAGTATGGGAGGCGCTGTCAACAAACGACGAAGTGTTCTGAAAGCGTCGTCGCACTGTGATGACCACGAATGGAGAGGCCCGTTACTTCCAAGAAGCTTCGTCAGCGGCGATATGATAGTCGCGAAGTTTCGAATGAAGCGCCGAAAGTAGGAACACAGTCCTACGAAACTGTGCAGTTCCTTGACGGATGTCTGCTTGGGGAAACTCGGTCACGGCCCGAAGCTTGGCTGGATCAGGGAGAATTCCGTCCTTGGACACGACGTAGCCGAGTATTGTCAGCTGCCGAGCTGCAAATTGGCACTTCTTTAGGTTCAGTTGCAGACTGGCGTCGCTCAGACGCGTTAAAACATGCCGAAGGCGTTGAAGATGCGTCGAGAAGTCGGGAGCGAAAACGACGTCATCGAGGTAGCACAGGCACGTGTGCCATTTCAGGTCACGCAGAACTGTATCCATCATGCGCTCAAAGGTGGCGGGCGCATTGCACAGCCCAAACGGCATAACGTTGAACTCGTACAAGCCGTCGGGGGTGACAAAAGCGGTCTTCGGTCGAGCGTCCTCAGCCATAGGTACTTGCCAGTACCCTGAGCGCAAATCGAGGGATGAAAACAATTCTGCTCCTTGCAGGCTGTCAATCGCGTCATCTACCCGCGGTAGTGGATACACGTCCTTACGAGTGATCTTGTTGAGGCGTCGGTAGTCCACACAGAACCGCACAGAACCGTCCTTCTTCGTGACGAGAACGACAGGAGATGCCCAGGGGCTGCTAGAGGGGCGAATAACATCGCGGCGAAGCATGTCGTCCACTTGCTCGTTGATTACACGGCGTTCTGTGGGAGATACGCGATATGGACGTTGCCCCAGCGGTGGCTGTGCGCCTGTGTCGATGCGATGCTTGACAGTGGATGTGCGGCCGAGAGAAGGTTGAGCGACATCGAAAGAAGAGCGGAATTCTTCCAACATGCCCAAAAGCTGGGAACGCTGGTCCTGCGTAAAGTCGTCGGGTATGCAGGGACCGAATATATCATCGGATGATGAAGCAGATGTCGAAACAGCACCAAGCGTACAGGAACTTGAGCAGTGCATGTCATCGGGTTGATCCATAACTTGCGCGTCTTCGATGGGTTCCACGCTGCCGAGACATTCCCCTCGCACCAACGTAACGCTGTACGGAGATGAGTTCACAACAAAAATAGTGGTGCTGCCGTGAGTGAGTTGCACGGTCGCGAAAGGAACCAGCAAGCTTTTTCTTATGAAAACACGATGAGATGGCGAGAGGAGTGCAGCGGTGCCAGAAAGGCTTGCGCAGTAGAGCGACACCGCAACGGACGAGTTTGCAGGCACTTGAGTGTCGTCTCTGACGAGTAACTTGCTTGCAGCGGATGGACTGTCGGCCGGCGTCAAAGAAGAGAATGGCGTGAGTTCTATTTCTGCTGGTGTGCAATGAATGACGGCATCGTGGTGGGAGAGAAAATCTCATCCTAGGATGACGTCGTGAGAGCAGGAAGAAATTATGATGAATTCGACCGCATACATTACGTCCTGAATCATAAGGCGGGCTGTGCACATCGCTGTAGGGTGAATGCTTTGGGCACTGGCTGTACGGAGGGAGAGCCCGCAATGCGGCGAGGTCACTTTGTGCAGTAATCGGCTAAGTTTTTCGTCCATCACGGATACGGCGGCTCCAGTATCTACAAGGGCAGATGCACGAACGCCATTCACAAGCACGTCTATCACGTTCGATGGGCTTTCCTGAGGGCTTCTGCAGTTCGACAGCATCGCAGCCCTTGCCTCGTGGACTGTGACGACTGGTTTTCCTGCTCGCCCTCGAGTGGACGTGGTCGCATTGGCGACAGTGAGCGACGACGTGGAGATGGTGAACGGCGGGTAGACGGAACGGGGCGGGACGACGGTGACATAGGCGGCGGTTGGTCATAAGAGCAGCTTGACTGTCTGGGAAAGTTGGAGGCGACCTGGGGTTGCTGCACACGTTTGCAATAGCGTGCTACATGACCGACGCAACCACAAGTAAAGCAGATGAGGCGATTGTCAGCAGTGCGCCATTGGTTTGCGGGTCGCATCCATGTCGCAGAACGCGATTGGCGAGCCGGCTGCTGATATGAGTGCATGGTAGGCGGCACTCGGGGCACGTGGGTGACGCCGGCGTATGTAGGCGAAACAGTTTCTCCGAATGCCTGGGGCCTCGCGGTGGTTTCGGTGTAACTTAGAGGGCAAGCCACAGAAATCGGTGGGGGCGGCCTGGCAACAACTTGGACGTAGCTGAGTGGCACAGATGCAGGAGGCGGCTGGTGGTATTCAGGGACGACCTCTGCAATTTTCTGCTGAATGGCTCGGCGGAGCGGAGTTAGAAGTGTACTTGATGGCTGTTGAGCATGTTGCGGGGAAGCAAAAGCCAGTAGAGAGACCTGGCGGGCAACTTCCTCACGCACGAACGACTTGATTTCGGCGAGCAAGGTTGCGTGGTCAGGAACTGCTGACAAGGCCGAGAGATCAGTATCACGTGGTGGCGGTCGACGGGTCATCAAGCGCTGCCGCCGCAGCTCGTTGTAACTTTGGCATAACGTGATGACTTCTGCCACAGTGCGGGGGTTCTTTGCCAGGAGCATGGTGAAGGCATCGCCGGCGATGCCTTTTAGGACATGCGTGATTTTGTCAGCCTCTGACATGTTCAGGTCGACTTTCTTGCACAAGTCAAGGATGCCCTCGATATAACTTGTGAAGGACTCGCCAGTTCGCTGGGCTCGTTCACGTAAACGCTGTTCAGCTTGCAGCTTACCAACGGCCGGGCGGCCGAACACGTCGACGACAGCGGTTTTAAAAGCGGACCATGTCGGGAAATCAGATGTGTGGTTGTTGCACCACATGCCGGCCACACCCGCGAGATAGAAAAACAGGTTGCCGAGTTTACCTACCTCGTCCCAATGGTTGGGGACGCTCACGCGTTCGTACATGGCCAGCCAGTCCTCGACGTCGGTGCCATCCGCTCCGGTGAAGACAGGAGGGTCGCGGATGCGGGGGACACCGGGACATGGCGTCGGCGTAGGAGGAAGCGTTTGCTGGGCGGCGTCTTGGTGCATGGTTGGAGGCACGGTACGGGATCGAAGCTCCAAGGGCATCGAATGCGGACCGAAAATGTTTGAAGGGCACAGCACTCTCGGCACTCTCCACCAAATTGTTAAGCGGTTTATTGGCGGACACTTAGCGATGATTCACGACAGCAACAGTCAATGCGGGGATCGACTGTCTGCACGAGCTGCTCTTCTTCTTATGAAAAGGGCGACCCACTAGAAGGCGCTGAAGAGAACGACCCACTGTTCAAAGGCTTTACCACAAAGCTTTCAAATGCTTTCGCTATGTGTAAAGATGGCTTCAGTAGGGTTTTATAGGAAAATCATACATGGACTGAAATATGGCCATTACGAATGATAGGTTGTTATATCTGGGCTCGTTATAGGTGGGTTTGACTGCACACTGCTAATGCAATCAGTGCTTGGTCCTGTCAGCACCTCCATAACTCTTCCCCCACCTTTGATCCTGGATATAGCATCCGTCCATGGTAGCAGTTCAATTTTATTTGGGGCCGAAGCATTACAGATGTATTTGACTGTGCAACATTTGCCATTTGCCATTATACGTAGTAGCTGGGTCTTGAATTTTCAAATTCAGTTTTGGGGTGCAGTAATTTTGACCTGTTGCGCTTATTAAAATTAGTAGCTATTTAAAGAATTGTAGCAGTGCATTGGGGTTCACATCACATGCTGTGTGCCTGGCTGCAGTGAGAAAAAGGCTGAGGCACCTGACAGCTCCGGGGCGGGAAGCAGTGGCAGTGGAGGGGGCAGCAGTAGCAGTAGCAGCAGCAAGGTGGCTCCATCTAGCTCTGAGAGCAAGTCGTCGGACCGAACAGAGATGCCACCGCCGCCATCGCCAGCCTCGTCAACGTGCAGTGAGCCAGCACACAGCCCTCTGCCACACAAGCGCAAGCACAAGGCCAGCACGTCGTCGTTGGACACGGCTTCTGAACGCCGGGATGAAGAAGAGTGGCATTTACGTGATGTTGTCTTTGTGGAGGATGTGAAGAACATTCCCATTGGGCGAGTTATCAAGGTGAGTACCCGATCCTTTTTATTAAGAGGTAGTGACCTCACTGTGGGCCAGCATTGTGCTCTGTTCATGTGCCCAACGGTCGTATCGCTGTTCTGTTAAAACTTATAGTGTTGTGTATCATGCAAAAAGTGCTGAGCTGTTCATGGTCGCGTGTTCAGTAACTATAGTGCAGACCACTTATAGCACAACTGCTTATAGTGCTGGATTGGTTACAGCGCTGTTTTGGACTCTGGTGTACTTTCTCATAGAACCCCATCTATAAGCATACCACTTATTATCCAGTCCCTCAAGATGAAAGGCTATTTATAATGTGGTTTCCAGAAAATATTTGTGACAAGAGCAGTAGCGAGTGTGCTTTATAAAGAAGGTGTTGGGTGTGCAGCAGATGGTTGTCTTCTTTCCCTTTCTTAACCCTTCTGCCACCTTGTGAGTTTCCGCAGAACTCATTTGCGATGTACATTGTTTGTTGCTGATAACTGGTAGGTTGTGTTGAGTTGTGAATTTCGTTTTGCTTTATTACTGTTTTTCGGTATTGGGTCTAGCCTGAAGTTCGCTAGGACGAGGTCTGGGTATGTTCTTTTGGAGGTTGTTGGTAGTTTCCAGTCACACAAAATGCATTGTAGAGCATATCGAGACATCTCCTGTACGAGCCAGTCCGTGATCAGTGTCATCTTCGTCATCAGTGTCATCGTCATGGCGTGTAGTGGGTACCTCACATGTGCTGTGCTGTGATGGCAGAAAGAGAATGTGTGGTTTAGAACACACTTGTTCTTCATTGTCATCATCAACGGTGGCTATGGCACTGTGCCAATCCAACGGGCAAGCCTTGACCTTAAGGAGTTTCGTCCTTAAGGGGGGAGGCTACCATCGGATACCAACTTTTTTGTTTATTGAGATATCTTAATGAAATTTTCAGGATAGACTTATAGCAAAAGCATTAGAAGAACTACAAAATTTCATCAAGTTATGTTCACTGGTTTTCAAGTTACAGCAGAATATCAGGGTAGTGCATATGGTTCTCTTATTCCAGGCCTGGAGAACTTTCAAAAGGTGCTGGAACTGTGAAATTAACTATGATTATTCCCAGATTGATACTCCAGGGGGTAACAGAGCCCTTTTTTTGAATTTCCTTGCTGAAAAGTTTTAGCAGACCATCAAGCTTTGTGTTCGTGATTAGGATATTATCAATCAAATTTTGATTAAATGTAATAAATAACACACACAATATATTGAAAAAATGGGCTTGTCACCCCCTCAGAAATTTATTCATGTACATAATAAAAAAAAAACTTATGGAAATCCAATGAGTGGTTCCAGAGATATGGCTGGAATAAGCAGGCTCACTAGCCAAAAAAGTCATTTTGAGAAAACGACGTTTGAAAGTTTTGAGCACATAGGCAGTTCTAAAATGAACCTGCAGCGTAACTGGAGGTATCCTTTGGCACTCTCTTTCTTTGCCGCCTTTCCCTCTTCTCTAGGGATCGCTTCTTAGCCTTTTTCAAGCGCAGAGAATCTTTCTCGGCTGCCCGTTGAATGGCCAGGTGGCCAGGTGTTAGCCCCACTGATGAAGCTAGCTCTTGGGTGGCCCTGTAGCAGCCAGCATTGTATCTTAGCACTGCATCATGCAGTGCTGTCTCCACAGCAATCAGTGACACATGCTGCTCTTTGGGCATGAGGGACCACAGCACAGAGTGAAAGGACTCTGATGCATTCTGCGTCTTTGCTCCCAGGCAGCGTTGCAGAAGAGAAGCCTGTGAGAGCCTCTCATAAATGGGTAGAAGTGCATCTGCAACATAGCGTGGCAGCTTGTACGAATGCTTCGGAGGTGGAACACCGGTAATCTTGCTGGCATTGTGACCACACCAGGAGTCCGCACCTCTGGGCACAAGTCGTGGTGCGGCTCCTCATCCGTCGACGTCACATGGTGGTACGATGCCATCACTGCCCGCCGCATTGCAGCCACATCATCGGAATTGTTCCGTAGGGCCCAGCCATAATAATCTGTCAACTTGTCGATGAGGGCCTTTGTCAGCCTGCTCTTCCCTCCCAAAGCCTTGTCACTTTTCTGCACAAGGTTGCGAAGTGCAGTCCCCATCCTCTTCTGTACGTGGTTCAGGCATTCCTCTTTTGAAATGGGGACCAGTTCATAAACATTTTCTTGTACAAGGGCAGAGAAGGTTGCACTATCTCCATCAGACACGAGCGTTGTGTAACGGAGGTTGTGCTTCGACAGTGAGCGTGAAAAGAGGATGATAGCTGCCTCAACCTCCATTCTCCCTGATTTAGAGTCGGTGTTTTTCTGGCACACATGATTCTCCAGCCAGCATGCATAGTCTGCGTCTCCAGGCTTTGGCCCTGCTTGGCAACCAAGGCACTGATTAGACAGAACAACGGCGTCCAAGATAAGGCCCGTATGGTATTCGATAATTGCCCCGACTCCAATATGGGATGTGTGCCCACGCTTGTGCCATGTTCCATCATAACAAACTGTTATATTTCTGGTGAAATATTGATCCATTTCTTTGTAAGTGACTTTTACAGCAGAAGCAGATTCTGCATAGAAATTTTCTATGCATTGTGTCTGCGGTTCCCTGAATTTCTTCAGGTGCTTCTGAAAGGTCTTGTGATGGAGGCCACGATGGGACACGTTCATCGCTGCCCAAAAGTCGTTGAGAGCTGTTTGTCCCTTGCCTATTTGTTTTGTTGCCATAATGGCTCTTACATTCACATCAAAGGCCTTTGTGTCATCCTGACGAGATGAACTACATGAGCTTGAAACTACTCCACAATGCAAGCATACTAGCTCAAGCTTTGCAGCAAGTCCAAGTTGGGTGCCTCCTCGTACCTTCATCCCAATCGCGGTGCACCGGTGGCACGGGGTCCGAGATAGTAGGTCGTCTAGGGCATCCATTTGCACAAGGAAAAATTTTTCGCCTTCACTTGTAGCAATGGCAGCTTCATGATTGCGCTCCATTGCCTGAAATTTCCGCTCCCTCGCTGGCATAGCGCCAAGTTCTCTTTGCACAGCAGCGCGTTGTTGATCCGCCGCCTCTTTCTCCTCACACGTCAGGAAACTTGTTCGCAAATGCACAGTTGACGACGCGATCGCACTCGAGGCCGATGAAAGAGAAGATGCGGAAGCCACTGTCGATGAGCACGAGACACCAGGTGCACTTGTAACGACAAATTCTTGCACCGGCGGAGGAGCAGGAGTCCCGTTGCTAGGCGCGTCGATGCGACCACTCTCTTGCGTAGATGAAGCAGAAGCTGCCCCACAGGTACCGTCGGCGCACGTGCGTGCGGAGAGCCTCGCCGCGCGGACAAGCTTCATAGCTCGCTTCCTTGCACCGAACGATTGTAGCGTCTTCTTTTTCGTTGGGCGCATCGTGAGCGAACACAACAACGGTCTCGTATAGACGGTTGAAAATCGTCTCGTAAAGACGGTTGAAAATCGTTTCGTAAAGACGGTTGAAAATCGTTTCGAAGACAGTTGAAACGTGGAGAGTATGCGAACGGCTGCAACGATACACGGAAGCGAGCGGAACACAAAGACGCTGGACGGAGGAGCAGCAGACGAGCGGCCGCATCGGCCGCATTATGCGCAAGAGCGCTACGTCATCGTGCGCAGCAGCCAATGGCAGTCGCAGGCTCCCCCGCGTCCTTGGGGAGCGCGCGCTTCGCCCAATCCCAGCTGCGGGCCTCAGCCGCGGGAAACTTGAAAGCTCTCGCGAGCCCTCCGACCATGAGCGGCTTGCTCCTCTTCTGCGCTGCCGCCGGCTGGCGGGGAAAGAAAGAGCAAGAATTCACAAACAAAACAACACCAAAATGGCGGCGCTCCGTCGAGCGGTCGAGAAACTGCGATCACGCCAAGTTGGGGTATTTTGAGCGCTCGCGCGCCGCTCGAGGGCCGCCGCGGCATGTTCTAAACTTTATTTCAAATGGTTTCGCGACGAATTAGACGTTGATATTTACAAAAAAGGTAGTTTATCACACATACTGCCCGAATATGTGGTTTGCCAAAAATCGACTTTTTCGCGATTTTTCGGTTTTCAAAGGCCGCGTCCCCCCTTAAAGAGCCCCTCCACTTTCTGAGCATGGTCAGAAAACACTGCCGACCGGTAGCAGAGGCTCCCAGCAACACGCGAGCCAAATATTATAGCGCATTATGTGGCCTGAAATTCACAATAAATTATCGAAGTCAGCTAGAAATTGCTTTTTACTCTCTCGACAAATAATTGAAAACGCTCAAAAATCGCTCGTAGAAAGCCCATCTATCAACCATTGGCTTATTTAAACATGGCGCGCTTGGTCGCTACGAGATCGCAGAGGGAGGCCGTGACTTGTCTGTGTGCGGGCGCAATCACATTGAAAAAGCCGCGCATTTCTTGAAAAAAAAAAAAAAGTGTGCTCAAGGTCACGAATTGCGTGGCGTATTCTCCTTGGCCCCTGCCATCCCTCCCTGCTTAGCTTCCAGTGCTTTCATCAAGGCAAGAGAAAAGATAATGCAATTGCAGCATGCGACAAATTTATGTAACTCCACTCGCACTGGAGAGATTCCTAAAATTTTTGCGGCATTGAATTCGTGAGGCAATAAGCTCTTCCAGCGAATTCATTTCATAATTACTTGAAAAAGTGTTTCAGGGCCCCTTTTAAAGACATTGGCAGCACTGCGCGGGCTCGCCGGTGTGCTTCACACGGCATGTGTGATCGCATCCTCAAGTGAGCTTTGAGTTTTCTGTCGAGAATGTCTGCCTCAATGAATCAATTTCTAGGGTGCTTGACGACAGACCTGAAGGTTTCTGGTTCGATCCTGGCTGTGGCAGTTGCATTTTGACGCAGGTGAAATGGTAGTGGCCTTTGTACAGTGCAATGTCGGTGCTCGTTAAAGAACACCAGATGGTTGAAATTTTCGGAGCCCTCCACTACGACGCCTCTCATAATCATATCGTGGTTTTGCAACGTAAAACCTCACATTATTATTAATACTATTATCCTGCTGAGAAAAGCGTCATCGTTGTCTTGCTTGCTTCAGATATTGCGTTAGCTACGTCATCCGTGAATTTAAAGCTTTGTGGCTTTATGACGTGAGCTTTCGTCTGTGCTGCCAGTGCGTGAATTACAAAAGCTTGACGGGCTTACGTCACCATCGATCTCCTGGCCGTGAATGCAAACTTTATATCAGATGCGCTGCTCTTGGTTCAATTAAACCAATATTTTCGCCGCCATATCTTTATTTTGTGTTGGACAAACTTCCTGCAAGAAAAATATGAACAGCAGGCTAGACCTAATGAGTGTTGGTTGCTTTTCTGTATCGGTTGTTGGTGATAGAAGTTGCGGTTTAGTACTGAATCAACGAAATTCTCCGCGGTGGCTGCAACGTAAGGGGAGGGATACATATCGATAATCAAAAAAAGGCTGTGAGTGGCATGTGTAATACTCAAAAAAGATGGTTTGCGATTCTATTGCAATGTCTTGAAATCAGGTGTGCACCCGTAAAATCTTTTGGTACCGCTCATAGGGGATATTTCAGTTATTTGACATTGTTTCCATGTAATGCTCGTTATCGTGGTGGACTGAAAGATAGTCGGCGAATTTTTGTGGTGGTGCTTCTTTTTTGTTTTTCACAATTCTTCCTGGCTTGGAACAATGTTTTGTAGCTGTTGCCGAATGATTACAACATAAGAGGTCTGCTCTAGGTGGATGGTGCCTATGTGGCAGTGCGCTTTGGTCGTGAAAGTGGGCCTGGCGAGGACCCTCTGGCCGAATGTCGACTGCTGCGTCGGGATGAACTGCAACCTGTGCGAGGATCCGCTACACCGCGCCTTCCCGACTGCTTGCAGCGCACTCCTCGGCGCGTCTCCTTACCTGACGGGGTGCAACTGCTAGCCATGGCCATTGACTCCCAAGGTGCGAACTGCGGCAGTTGCACATCCTCCCCCTCCCCCCAAAGCTCTGCTGTTTGTCTGGTATAACAAATTGTCATGGAATGAAGGGAAAATTTTTTGTACACATTATTATTATTATTTTGTACCTGAGGCTTCACTTTGATAGGCCTTATATAGTGGTATATAGTGGTACCTGTTCCTGATGAAACCGGGCTTCATATTGTGCGATGTAATGACTGCACTTCTTACACCATAAAAATATGTAGTTCATCCAGGTTTTGCAGTATCAATTAATATTGTACACAATCTTGTACACGCTCACTCTTTGTTCAGTTATCGAATGTCATTCTGCTAGCGTGCTTGGCTCTGAGCTGCCTAGCATCCTTTAATAGTTGGCCGATCACCCAAGTGGAAATTGAACATGTGCAAGATTTTATTCCCGTTTAAATATATATTACATTCGTCCAGGTAAGAGTTGCTGGCAACTAAATACAATCTCGTTATAGCGAACCTCAGTACAGTCGCCGACCGTTTAATCGGACACGACGAGAACTGCCGAAAAGTTCGAATAATAGGGAGTCTGAAAAAAACGGATTCACTTGAAAAAAATGCACTTTTATTGCCCAAAAAAACTATGCACGTCTGCACACACACATGTTTACGCGAGACCACGTCCGCCTGTACCTCCGCCAGTGTCTGGCCGTCTCTGTAGACAGACAACAGCATCGATATGGCCTGCGCCAAGTCTGCATTTGATGGCTGTGGTGCGGGGGGGGGCGTCATTGTCGGAGTTACTGTCTGCCAGCGTTGACTCGCAGACCTGACGGACAATCTCGTCATCGTCCAACTCTGCGCAAGGCAAGACGGTACTGTCGAAGTTGGCGAACGTTTCGAAAGTACCCGCCCCCACATCGATCCCGCTAGCACGGAGGTTGTCCAAAATGTCCACTGCTGCCGTAGGTGGATTCTCAACCGCAGGGTGCTGGTCTGTAACACTGTCCTCCTCTATCCCAATCATAAATCCTGCATGGCGGAAGCAGTTGTGGATTGTTTCCAGAGTCACTGACTTCAGGCATTGGACAACATGCTGATGGCCATCACATCCACGACGTAGTTTTCGTTACTGTCAACGCATAACAGGATACGATTTAGGAGGCATGACTGGTAATGAACTTTCAAGTTTCTGATCACGCCCTGGTCCATGGGCTGCAACACACTTGTCATGTTAGGCGGCAAAAACTCCACCGTGATAGCCTTCAAGTTGTCGATATGCCCATGGGCACCGCAGTTGTCGACGAACGTAAGCACCTTGAGATTTTGCTGTGCGTAGCGCCGTTCGAGCTCGCGAAGGTACTGTTCGAAGAGGTTTCGAATTTGCTTCATACCACACAGGGAGTGACTTTATGCCTTTAAAACATCTTGGATTCTTTTATTTCCCTATCACGAGGAGCGGAAGTTCTCTGTCCCCGTCATGTTGCCTCCCACAACAACTGTCAATCGCTCCTTGCTATGTTTCCCTCCACGACAGGGTTTGTCGACAAAGCTAGCGTCCTGTCGGGCAGCATCTTATAAAAAAGTCCAGTCTCGTCACAATTAGACATTTTCTGGTGGATACTGGCACAGCAGTGCACACAGCTTGTCAGCGGTATAGTTGGTCACAAGCGTTTGGTCAACGGAACCACTCTCGCCGCACATTCGCTTGAAGGCCAGGTTGTTGCGAAACCAGCAGTCACTGAACTTGCAGCAGGTAATACCCATGCGCAGCGCGAGCTTCTCTGCTTTTTGTCTCAGCAGATCGCCAGACATGGGTATTTTCCTAGCCACCGTGGCACTCAACCACATGTTCAGCGCCTCTTCAAGCTGCGGGTGGTTGCCGTCCCAGAAATTTTTATGTGTACCCGCAGACGCTTCCTCAGCTGCGTCCAGGATCTTAGCCTTCTGCTTGAGGTAGTCCGAGACGGTTTGCTTGGAAATGGGAAATTCCCGAGCAACTTCAAACTGAGGTCGGCCGCCTTCTACCTTGTGAATTATCTCTGCTTTCTTCGCCATCGTGAGCGTCTTGTAGCTACCACGTTGGCCGCGTTTCTTCACTCCTGACGGCGCAGCAACGGGTGGTGTCGGAGCCATTTCAGCACGCCACGGAACATGCAAGAGAGCGAGGGCACAGAGCACTAAACGAACCAGGCCTATTCGCAGAAGCAACTGACTGACACCACTGACGCGCTGAACAACGCTGACACAAACCCCACAGCGAACAGACTCCTTAGGTGGCTTGGCTTTGCCATTTGACTGGTTAAAACTAAAAGAATGTGTCGCCAAACATAGCGTTTGAGATCGGCAATTGTGATTTCTGCGTGCATTTTGACATCGGCACAACATCCATCTATAGCTAATGCGACATATTAGTGCTGGCAACCCAGCAAACGTATTGTTAATGTCACTGTCAGCGTGTCATGGCGTACGGTGACGCACTCGGTCAGTCAAACGGAGTCCAAGTAATTGAACGGCGCACAGCGGGGCGTCTGAATTTTCGGTCGTGAGTTTACATTGGTTCACTGGGGCGAGTGGCGGTGCCACGAAGATGACCGAATGAACGAGCATGTCCGAATTTTCGGCGTTTGAATAAAATGTTGGCGACTGTATAACAATTTTACAGATTAACGACTTTTTCAAAGATCTCGCTCTAGATGTCTATTAGTTTAATGTAAAGATATTTAAATACTACGAACTTAAGAATAACTAATTGAATTTTATCCCCCTCAAATCTTCACGACACTTCAAAATGACAAATAGCGATTTTAAAAATTTACTTGCAGCTGTTAAATAATGCCCAGCTTCGTAGCTGCCACTGTCACCATCATCAGAACATCAGTGTATTTCTCCCTCTGCCACCCTGTTCGAATGTGCCATAGCCCTATCGCCATCATCATCTCCTGGAACTTGTTTTTCGCGTTAGGCTTCGGGTCGTTGCCTTTTCTTATCGTCGGGTGGCAACCTGCATGCTGGTTTCTAAGCTTTTAGTTGGTCGTTGAATGTTCAAGACAAGCTGCGGAAGCCCCACGAAAGGAATGCTACGACTGTGAAAAACGCTGTGGGGTCTTGATGTGGTGAGCGAGCGCCACGCCACGCTCTTGGGAGTGAAAGGACACAGTAGACACGGTCGGTACAAACCAAACAACAATACACATTTATTTAGCTAATTTACTACGACGACATTGTCCGCCGAATCAATACATCAATCGTAATTAACACACTAGGACATCCGTACACACTATTACCATACACTCCATGACAAACACGACAAACGTGGAATAACATGACAAACACAATAACACACCCAAGGTGGCGTTGCCAACGGGTGACTTACCACGAGGGCCCCCCTGCGCGCAGGCCGCGATACCACGCGCCGAGGACCCATGCTAGAGACAACCGTTCGCGGCTATTGCCACACGCAAAAAAGACTCGCTCAACTCTCGCCCGCCACCAAGGCTTGTCTTCCGCCAGAGGTCACCGCCGGCGCTACCACTGTAACAACCATCATGATGATAGTGTTGCTCAATGCGAACACAATGCCATCTATCCCGTGTGCTCAGATTTATATGCACGTTAAAGAACCCCAGGTGGTCGAAATTTCTGGAGCCCTCCACTACGGTGTCTCTCATAATCATATGGTGGTTTTGGGACGTTAAACACCACATATCTGTCAATCAACGAAGTGTGCACGTGAGCTTAGCTGATGACTGGTAAGATCCTTACCATTTATTGCGATAACGACGGCTAGAATGAAGACGATGTGGAAATAGCACGCACGAACCCACGTGAAGGATCGGTATTAAACGCTGATGCTCCACAGTGGCTAAGAAGGATGCGCACGTTTGATAGTTCCTCTTTCAGCAGTCCACCTGCCCACATCAGGATAGATCGTGCTCTTCCTCAAGTAAACGTGCTCTGGTTCCGCAGTGTCTGTTTTTTCGTGCTTATTCGAGCATAATGCGGTTGCGTTTGTATACACAGCACAGGTAAGCAACTCACGTGTTTACCTTTTCGATTTTTGCGCAAATTTTAAAGTTTACTTTGACTTTTAAAAAATACACTAATGATTTTTAGTACTTCCTTAAGATTCGTTCTATCAAGATTTTCTGAAGCTTGCTCACAAGAGAATATTCAATCTTTGTAAACATTGTTGTGATTTATTGTGATTAATTTCAGGCATCCATGCTGTAGCAAAGAATGGTGGCCAGCTAAGCTACATGTTGTACAACATAGTAACCGGACGTGCTGAGCAGGACAGTCCTTTCCCCACCTACTTGCAGTCGTTCCTTGGCTTGGACCAACGTCAGATCTCCTTGTGTATCACTGGAGAGGTATACTCCTAGCCTTGCCATTTGTTCTTCAGGAGTACTGGGGTTGTGTCTGATGCATAGCACCGTCCATTTTAGCCGCTACTTCTAGCTCAAGAGTTCTGCATCCAAAATTTCCTTACTTCTTTTCCAGTTTCTGGAACGTTGGCTGTTGCCGTCTTGATTCAGGCTGTTGTGGATGTCTAAATGATGATATCGAATAGTAATAATGTTCTTTCTCGTAAGGAAAATACCGTGTGTTAACAGTGTTACATTGCAAGATAAAAATTTCTGTGGTGCTCCTGTTTGAGTTTCGTCTAACATATTTTTAAAAATGCCTTGGTAATAATATTGTGCAGAGGTAGTAGCAGAGGTATTTATTGTAGTTCTTTTTTGATGTAATGCTTTAATATTAGTCTTTTTATAAGCAAAAATATTGGAAACATGTATGGTTTGTCCATTTGCGGTAGCAGCAGATAAAGCCTAATTGATGTAAATAAATAAGAAATAGATATGACCAATTTTCTCACAAAAGTTAGAACATACGAAACTTAACACGAAAGCTACTAGCTCGAAGCTATGTCGGTGTCCCTCATTCCAGTTATTTGCGCAAATCCTTGCTGATCTTCTTTTTTATTTTCAAGGACTCAATTTCTTTCAAATTCTTTATATAAAACATACAACACAATAACGCAGCTTAAAAAAATCTCGACAGTGTGGCCAATGAATGGGTGCACTGCTGCAGTTCAGCATTATTGCGTGTCACTTGGCTCCTTGAGAAGCAAACTTTTGTTTCTCTTTCTTCTTCCTTGCTTCGTGCAGAACGATGTGTTGACGCTCTTGCGTGATGGCAACAGCACCATCTACCCTCTGGCTAAGGACTGTGTTGACAGCATTCGTGACCCCCAGTGGTTGGACTTGCCTCCCGTGCGAGCCCTGGGCCTGGGTGTGCACCCTCTCAAGGACGCCACGGCTAACCAGAAGAACCAGATCGGCATTGTCGTTCTGGCACTCGAGGTGGGAGACTTTTCCGTGTCCTGCTCGCAGTTTGCTGGTTACGTAGTCACTAGGCGTGTTCTAATATTAAGACTAATATTACAGTAGCCTAATTTGCTTCAATACATATTTATATTATTCTAAATTTCTAGGTACAGTAATACCTTGTTTACTCGAACTCGCATATCTCGAAAAATTGGCTAAGTCGAAATATTTTTTTGCAGCACTGTACATTTTCCTGTACGTTCTATGTATATTTTCCCCCTTATCTCCAATCATTTTTGAATCAGATTGTGAATAACTCGAAATCTTGACTGGAAGTGGAATGAGAATTCTGCCGCCGCAACATTTCACAAGATTAGCGTGATGCTGGCACGGCTGAAGTCAGTCAATTTTTATTTTCTTATTTAGCCCTCCTGCCACTACGTCAATGCTTTCCGCGAACGCAAATAACGTGAAGTCTCAGCCGAGCGACATATCAACTTTATAAAGCAACCCTGTGGCACGTCATGTGACATGCGCTGAGCGGGGATGCCCTCTGCCCACGCTTCGTATAGTTTGTCTCGTTCGCTTCGTGCAGTGCACATGATTTTCTCTGAGGTGTGACTTCCATTCATCTGCATAAACAAACAGAGCGGTACGAATTTTTCACTGCCTGCCAGGATCTGTAACTTAGAGTGAGTGTAGCAAGCATGGCGTCAAAGCAGTGCAAGTTGCTAACGCTAGGAAGAAAAAAGTTGCCCTAATTAAGGAAGTGAGGAAAGCAGGCTGAACGAAATCGAGCATCATGCAGGAATTTGGCATCCCTTTGTGCCCTTTGTCTACACTTTCGACGGTGCTGAAAAACAAGCAGAAGGTGCTGGATTGATTTCAGCAGAGCTTCTCCAGCCAGCAGAAGAGGGTTCGAGGGTCAAAGTTCCAAGACATTGAAGCATCGTTAATGGTATGGCTGTGAAATGCCGGAGCGTATAACCTTCCCGTCACCACAGCAATAATGATGGAGAAGGCAGACGTTCTGGCCTTGCAAATGGGGCGCACAAACTTCAACTGTAGCAGTGGCTGCTACAGCAATACCCAGCTGATTAAAGTCTCTTGTACAGGTATTTTTTCTCTTTTAAACGTGCATGGGAAGAAAGGTTAGATACTGCTGCTGAAAAGCCGGTAAGTAGTAGGTATTTTTCTGAGAAGCGCTCATTTTCCTGGCGATTAGCACACCTTTGCTTATCTTGAAAATCCATTTATCTCGAAATTTTCTCTGGTTTTTACGACTTTGAGTTAACGAGGCATTACTGTATTCGAAATTGCATGTTTTTTGCATTTCACGCCTATCCAAATGCAGACACAGTGGCCGGGAATCAAAACACCTTTTTGATTCCCGGCCCATGTTTTGTTCCGGCCCTTTTGGTCCCATATTTCGTATATGAGGCTCCCGAAGCTCATCTGTATGAAAGTATTTGATAACTGACGCATACGTAGCCAATAAACTGAAACTTCATTCTAAGGGTACTACTTTCGGTATCGTGCAAGGGTAATAATTTACCATTGCCAGTACAATAATTTTTCTCTTCGGTGTCCCTTTCAGGCAAGCCTGAGTGAAAAGTTGAACGCATAATACTGCCATTGTGTTAACATCGTTGGATAACATAGGTTGTTTTGTTGCAGGCCCAAACGCTGATGTCATCGGTTCTCAGAGGCGACATTGAAACTGTACGTCAAACATTATACAGCCTAGAAAATACATGTGGTAAGTATTGCCCACAGAGCTCTATAATCTCTAGATATACTGGGCAATGGACTACAGTATAGACTGCTTATAATGCAAGTCATGGGCATGGGAGTCTCGAATACCCGCACTATAAGCGATACTGCTCTATACCGTATTTTCGCGTGCACAATTCACTCCAACCAAAAACCCGAAAATTCTAGTGGCCAGGTGGGGGCAAATAACAGGTGAAGCTTTTCTATAGTGCTGCTTCATAGCAATGGGTGTTGTGCCGTGAGGCCTCTTATTAACAGTGTAATGAAGGCTACGGAGGCAGTTTCCGCAAATTTGTGTTGCTGTGCAAGTAGTACGGCAGCTTGTGGCCAATTTTAGTTTTGCTGCCTTGTATTGCTGAAGTGTTTAGAGAAAAATTTGGGGAGAGACAATTCGATTGTTCATTGTAAACCTCACTGTCACATTACAAGTATGTTTTTGGACGTTTGCGCCGCACAGTGACCCTCCACCGCTCTCCACATGCCCCTACATCACCTTGGAAAAGGGCTTGCCGAATATAAGGTACATACTAAGAGTGAGTGAGTGAGTGAAACAACTTTATTCGGTCCACAATAGACGCGAGTAAACTCAGCGTCACCTGGCTAGGCCCACTCGGGGACCATCAGGTTAAACCTGACGGCCCTCGCGCGGGCCCTCTGGACGGCCAGGATTTGAGAGGTCTGGTCCTGGGCCTTGATGAGTCGCTTCATTTCCTCTTGGGTGAAAGGGGGACCGGCAGAGGCGCAGCCCCACAGTACATGTTCGAAGTCCGCATAACCACCACACAGGGGGCAGTCCGGGCTTGGAAACCGTTCAGGGTACATTGTGTGCAGTGCCGCAGGGCTCGGGTAAGTGTTTGTTTGTAGCAGTCGGAGAGTAACAGCTTGGGCCCTGCATAGCGAGGAGTGTGGTAGAGGCAGCAGTCTTCTTGACAGATAGTGGTGCTTGCATATCTCGTTGTACGAGCAGAGAGGCTCAGGTCGCCCAGGAGATGACGCGTTACCCGGCACACGGTCAGTCAAACCTCGTGCAGCCGAGTGCGCCTCCTCGTTGGGATTGAGCGAGGCACCCTCAATGGTTCCAAGATGCGCAGGAAACCAGACCAATGAGTGATTTTTGAGGTCTTTGACTTTTTGAATAATCTGTAGGACCTGGGGAGCCACCATGCCCATCTGGAAGGCCTTGATAGCGGCCTTGGAGTCTGAATAAATTGTGTCATGTACACCGTCCGTCAATGCAAGAGCAATGGCAACCTGCTCTGCAACGCTGGAACTAGAAGTGCGGATGGTAGCGCAGCTGATGACTCTGCAATCACAGTCGACGACCACTGAGGAGAAGGCTTCTTCTTGAATGTACGAAGCAGCATCGACGAAGCAGGCTCGATCCTTGTCCAAGCGGGCACTGGCGAGCAGAGATTTACCCCTGGCTCGTCTTCGTGCTTCGTTGTAGGTTGGATGCATATTGCGCGGCATCCGCGCAATCTGGATCTTGGATCTTACGTCGTTGGGCAGCTTCACAGCGTCAGGACCGACAACCGTGGGGTTTCGTCCCAGCATGCCGAGTATGGCTCTACCCGCTGGGGTGCCACACAGTCTGACAAACTGTGCAAACTCTTGGGCTTCGACAATTTCTTCGAACGTGTTGTGGATTCCCAACTTCAGGAGGTCTTCCGTGTGCGTTCGAACGGGAATGCCAAGGGCCAGCTTGAAGACTCTTCTGATTAGGGCATTGATTTTGTTGCGCTCCGACACAAGCCAGTTGTGCATAGCCGCCGTATAAGCGAGGTGGCATAGCACGAATGCGTGGATAATCCGGATCAGATTGTCCTCCCCGATTCCGCGGTGCCTGTTAGCGATTCTTCGAATCAGTCGGAGGGCGCTTTCGGTCTTGGAACAAATGCGTTTGACGGCGTCTCCATTGGCTCCGTTAGACTCGATAAACAGGACCCTGATAGTGTCCACCCGCGGAACTGGGGAGCCGTTACCGGTGAATAACGTAATGTGGCTCTCCATTGCTGGCTTCCAGGACCGGTGAGAACCGCCTCTGGGCCTCTTCTTATACAGTAAGAGCTCGGACTTAGCGGGCGAGCACCTTAGCCCGGTGGGGATGAGATAGCGCTCCGTCACATCGATGGCCTCTTGCAAAGCACTCTCGACCTGACCCTCACATCCGCTGAGGCACCAGATGGTGATGTCGTCTGCGTAGATCGTGTGGTTAATGTTCAGGATTTTGTTCAAGGCCCTCGACAGGTTGATCATACAGATATTGAACAGCGTCGGGGAGATCACCGCCCCCTGAGGTGTCCCTTTTGGCCCAAGGGTAATTTCGTGGGTCAAAAAATCGTCAATCTTCAGTCTTGTGGACCGCGACGAAAGGAAGGAGCGCACAAAATTGTACGCCCGCTTGCCGACGTGAAACTCAGACAAGCTCTTGAGAATAAAGGCGTGCGATATGTTGTCAAAAGCCTTTTCCAAATCCAATCCAAGAATCGCCTTGGTGTCGGCGGAGCCGGAGTCAATGACCTGGTGCTTGATCAGCTTCATGGCGTCCTGAGTCGAGAGCCCCGACCGAAAGCCAATCATGTTGTGGGTATAGCATTCGTTAGACTCGAGGTGGTCAGTGAGGCGGTTGAGCATGGCGTGCTCGGCCACCTTCCCGACGCACGACGTCAACGAGATTGGCCTAAGATTCTCGATGCTCGGTGCCTTACCCGGCTTGGGTATCAGTACTGTGCAGGCCGCTTTCCAGCTCTTGGGAATGAGACCGCTGCGCCAGATTTCGTTGATCTTGTCTGTAAGAAACTCGATCGAGTCGTCGTCGAGGTGCTTGAGCATTTTGTTGGTTACCCCATCTGGCCCAGGGGCGGATCTGCTATTGAGGGATGCGAGAACCCGCTTGACCTCAGCCACGGTGAAGTCCTCGTCCATCGATGGCGCGTCGCGCCCCTCGTAGTCGGGAAACTGGGGAGGTACCGAATCGTCCGTGGCCGCCAGGTACTTGTCTATGAGCTTCTCCGTGATCACCTCATCTGGAGTTGAGTCGGTGGCCAAATGGACAGCTTTCGCCAAAGCTCTCTTCTGATTGGACTTGGTGTTGCCGTCGTGCAGTAGGTGTTTGAGGAGTCTCCAGCTTTTACCGGTCTTGAGTTGGCCCTCCATAGAATCACAGAGCTCATCCCATTGCTGCTTGCATAAGACCTTGCAATGATCTTCTACCGTTTTGTTGATTTCGGACATTTTCTTGCGCAGTCTTCTGTTATGGCGCTGAGTCTTCCATCTCGCGAGCAGTGCCTGCTTGGCTTCCAACAGATGCGCGAGCCTACTGTCCATCCTGTCCACCTCCAGATCGGTTGTCACCTCTTTGGTGGCGCTGGCCACATCTTCTTTTAACCCGTCACACCAAGAGTCTAGGTCCGCATCCGGGGAAAGGGCGCGCTCGGAGCGGTTGGCTCGGAACAAGTCCCTGTCGATGAACTTAAAGGTCCTCGTCTTGTTGCGGGCAACCTCTATGAGCACTTCGATGATGCAATGATCGCTACCGAGGTCGATAGCTGTGTTGGTCCATTTGACGTTTTCCAGACTCTTGACAAAGGTGAGATCCGGGGTTGTATCTCGGCACACCGAGTTCCCTCTCCTGGTCGGGAAGTCCTTATTGGTTACCAGTGTCAGATCTTCCTCCGTTGCCGTGAGCCATATGTCTCTACCCTTCTTCGTATTGGTGAGGTAACCCCACGCCTGATGCTGGGCATTGAAGTCCCCCATGACGACAAGAGGTTGACAGCCGGCAAAATGCACGGCCTTCTTCAGAAGACCACCAGCCCTGGCTCTGTGTACGCTGGGCCTGCAGTAGACATTTAATATGAAAATACTGTTCCTTCGTAAGCACCGCTTAGGGGGGTCGACTAGGAGTTCCGTCATGACGTACTCAACCCCATTGTCCGCTGGACCGAGGTCTCGCTGAATGCACGTGAACCTTTTACTGACCAGAGTGGCCACCCCCCTTCCCCCTTCAGTGGAAGCCACAGTGACGAAACCAGGGAGCCTGATGTGTGATGATGTGATCGTTTCTTGCAAGGTGATGACTTGGGGTTTATCCTTTATGCCTTTTAGGTATTGTCGCAGGGTCGCCCGTTTGCTGACGAACCCTGCGCAATTCCACTGCTACATTGTTATGACGTTAGTTTCGTTATCCATGTTTGGGCTTGGGCATGGGTTTCGAGAGGGCCGCCTGCAGGATGGCACCCTCTGTCGGCGGGGCAATGACACTGTTCAAGTTTGGGACTGGTGTTGTCGATGTGCTTGGCAAAAATCCGTGGTGGGTCCCCTCCAGTCTAAGTATTCTCTCGCTGAGGGCGACCAGACCCAGCTGGGGGTGCGCGATCATTTCTTGTACTTGAGAGAGGCCTGACTGTATGTTGGAGATGGCCTTCTTGAGCTCCGAAAGGAGCTCCAGAGTCTCGTCTTCCCTTGAGCTATCCAGGGCGCGACGCTTCACTGCACCCGCCTTGGGGGGAGCCTCCGCCGTGTCCATGGCCGACGAACTCGTGGCTGCCGGAGGAGCCGGCGGTTTGAGCGCCAATTTTGGTATTTCGGCTATCTCGGTGGCTAGCCGACTGATTTCCTGCTTGAACTGGGCGTTTTCTTTCCTAAGACTATCATTGGCACGCCTAAGCTCTTTGAGCTCGTTCGTGAGACGCGGGTCGTGCGAGTCCTGGGAGTTGGACGCCTGCTCTTGGTTGCCACGGGCCCTATCGGCCCACGTTAGATAGGACTTGCCTTTACCACCGGAGGGGGTGTTGGATCTTGGCCTGTTGGACGAGCCGCTCCGGGTGCGGGACGTGGAGCGGCCTCTGGAGCCGGAGCGCGCTGGAGAAGGCGATGATGGTCGTGATCTTGGGGCAGGGCGGCTTTTGGAGCCCCGTCGGCTCCTGGAGCGACCTCGCGAGCGCGAGCGTCGTTTTCACCTAGGGCTAGGGCTACATGAGGCTTGAGAATAGGAGGATCGAAGGATCGACTGCGGGGGGAGCTCCTCTTGCTGTCTGGCGCGCTCGAAGCGTCGTCGGCGAACAATGTACGGAGTCTTGAATCTATGCGCACATTCTTTACTGGCAGTAAGGTGCGGACCGCCACAGAACTTGCATATTGGGGTGCATTGGTGCTGCTCATCAGGGTTTGGAAGGCCGCATCCTCGACAGACGATGTCGCTAGGTGTTGGACAGACATCGGCGCGATGCCCGAGTCTTCCGCAGGCGTGGCATACGTCCACTTGCTTTCTATATAGGGAACATTTCAACAGAAGCGTTCCGTACCTGACAAAATTCGGTACCCGGTGGCCGTCAAAGGCGATGATCACAGTCTCCGTCTGAGCAATTCTCTTAGCTGCCAGTGCGAGCGGGTTTTTCTGGTTAACGATCTTGCCATCCAGCGTCGCAGGGTCGTCTTGCAACGGTATGCCACGTATGACCCCCTTGCACGTGGAGTGTGGGGCAGTCTCGTACGCGCAGAGTTCGTGGATGTTGCCCGAGATGCGGATTTGCTTGAGGCGGGAGTATCGATCGGCATTTTCCCGTCTAGGAGTGCTGGCCACCATAATGTTTTGCTGTAAGTTCGGGCACAGAGTGTCTTGTGAGAGCTCATCGGGTCTGATGCCGGCGGCTGCAAGTATAGCGTCAGCCACCGCAGCCGCTCCAATTTTGGAGATATTCAGTCCACCTCTTGGTCGAATGACGATTTTGATGTCTTCTTTGGGAAGAGCCGGCATTCGGCCTGCCCTAATAATCTTGGACTTCAGCGCTGCGCCGCTATGCTTGTCGCCACGGGACGCCGAAAGCGTTGCCGCGGCGTTAGGGCCACCTCCCCGCGATTTGGCGTTAACTCTTCTGGCGCCCGCAGTTTGCCATCCCTGGTCTTGAGTGACTTCCTCTGGGGAAATGTTTTCTCCCTCTACTCGATATTCCATCATGGTAACGGACGAGTGGCGCCGAGCCACCCCTGAGGCCGGCTGGGTGGCCTAGATGAGCTAGGCCTAGGCCTGGTCTCCGAAGTGCTCGTTAGGTGAGACGCCGCCGACGGAGGCACACAAATGTCCGTGAAATGGTGAAAAATCACTCACCGTGGCAAAAGAGGGTGTCCGCGTGGTCCTTAGAACTTCGCGGAAAAGATTTGCACAAATAAACATGGACACTCGACGACAAAATGCTAGAAAAGTTGGCAAAATCCGGGAGCCGACGCGGGCACGTCTTGACTCGCCGCCGCCAGCGTCTCTCCATCTACATACTAAGAAATAGAAAAGAAAGGCATTTTTGCAAAGTGAACAACACTTGTACCTTACCTAAGACCTTCTGCAACAATTTCAGTTCCAGAATGTATAAAGCAGTATTTATTTCTGCAAGGCGAATGAGATACGAGTAAATTTAAGTACAACTTTTGGCGCACTAACAGGCATTTGGATTCTGTTGCTTCCAAGATGCGCGTTGAAAGTTGTCGCCGAGTGTGAACTTTTTTTACCTTTCTGATATCACTAGTTCTTTACATCTCGACCCATTCGCCAAGCCTAACTCGATCTGTTCTGTCACCCTCAGTAGCTTCCGGCAGCAGTCCTTTACCACACAGCAAAAGCTTAATACAGTCGAATCTCGATAATTTGAACTCGAAGGGGGCCCGAAAATTTGTCCGAATTAATAAAAGCTAAATAAACCGAGGGCTCTCCACGCAGTGACGCATATGCCTTGAGCTAACACACGAGGGGGAAGTTTTAGAAATATTTATTCAGAAATCACAGGACATCAGTCATTAATTGAAGTAATCGGTAATGCGCATCTGCACACGTTTGCCTTGCAGCGAGTCAATTTCGCACACAGCTTGCAAAGCATTTCTACTTCGGCTTCAGCATTCCCCTGGCAAGAGAAGAAGAGAAGTTGCGCGCGGTGTCTAGTGCCGACACACTCTAAAGCTGACGACAACAACTGTGTCTCCGCTACGCAGCGTGCCCAGCACGTGACGAGAAAGGAGGAGCGTCTCCACGCGGAGAGAAGCAGATCGGCGTTTGAGAGAAAACCATGGAGGCAAGAAAAAACGAACACTTCACAACAGTTTTTTTTTTGCTCTTTTCGTGCACGTTGTTAAAAGGTGTAGTGACACAAATTCCGAAGGAGTACGGCCACTGGCGTGGGTCCGGTCTTAGCGAGCCGCAGGGCACGCATTGACTGTCGCCGTGGCGAGAACACGATACTGCTCAAGGCCGCAACACTTTATTGTCTGTGGCAACACCAAAACGCAGTACAGCCCGTTGCAAAGGCACGGCGGGAAAGCAAATGGTCTTATCCACGCCACAGGCGCAATGTACTACACAGGGTACAGGGTGCCACGAGCATGTCTCCATGGTAAAAGTGATTCACGGACACACCGGATCAAGGCCCGGTTGCTCGAGCGAGGGCAAAGGGGCTCGCATTGGCTTCGGAGGGAGACGGGTCGGCGCAGCTTGGCCACGCACTAAGACACCGTACCGCCCTTCAGCTGAGCGTACGCAAAGGGGCAACAAAAGATGAGCGTTCACCTCGGGCGCGAGGCGCCGTCGGCGAAGTCCGACGAGCCCCGAACAACAGGAGCCGACGGATAGAAAAAAAAAAAAAACATGCTCACCGTAAGCTGTCCCAGAGAATCTCTGACTCACTCCCGACGCACGTGCGCAAAACCTCTCGTCAGACTCCGCGCGCGGCACCACAGTCGACATCCGCTACTGGGTGAGAGGGGTTAAACGTCATTCCTCACTCTCCGAGCGCGGCAGACAGCGGAGGATGGGAGTCATGTCGGGACATGAGAACGGCAGAAAAAGGCGGCAAAGCCCGCGCAAAGGCAGCAGGCTAGCTTCAATTCCCACAAAGGAGAAGGGTTACGTGACAGGGACGGGAAAGGGGGAAGCGTGGCACCGGCGCATGAGAGACCCCCCCCCTCAAGGCGCAGAGACGTGCTCCCGCAAAGGCCAAGTGCTGAAGAAGATAGTGCCTTATTCCTTTCCTTCAACCACACATTCATTCAACCCCGCGACAGCTTTTTTTTCTCCTCTCTCTCTTCGCGCGCGGCATTGGAAAGAGAAGGGTCTTTACGTGGCAGAGATGGAAAAGGGGAAGCGTGGCACAGGCGCGTCGCAAATTGGCATTTGAGAGAGCAAACATTCCATCGCAGCCTTTTCTTTCCTTCGCACGCAGCGTTGACTTGTTTGAGGTGCCGCCGCGGGGTTGGGTGGGGTGCTGAGGGCATTTTTGGAGCGCGGTATGTTCGAATTAACCATCGCAAGTGTTTGCTGGTTTGCCTTACCGGGCGTTTTCGCCCATTGGAATACGCATAGCTGTGACGGGACCTCATCGCGAGTTCGACTTAACCGGAAGTTTGAATTAAGTGAGTTCGAATTAATGAGATTCGACTGTATCATTGCCGTCGCTGAGGAATTCTGGAATTTTAAAGCGGGAAGACGGGTACGATGTGGACGAGTCCTGCGTGCGTCAATAGAGAAAGAAGAAAGCCAATAAGCCGCGCACCGCGACCATAGCCCCAAGACTGGAGCTTACCCTAAGCTGGAGTCGGCTAGTAAAGTTCATCGAAGATGGGAGAAGCCGGGGTCTTGTATCAACCAATATGGCCCGAGTAGAAGCGTGGCGACTTTCGAGGGAGCTAGGTCACTCTCGTGGATTCTGTGCGAGCCACGGATGGCTGCACCCCTCTATGAAGCGACAAGGGCTCTCTATTGCTTGAGCAGTAGCTTTTTCACAGTCTTTTCTGTATATCAAATGTTCTGGCAATATGTAAAGGTTTTTTTTTTTTCGAGAGCTGAAAGGGGCGGATTATATGCAGGGGTGGGTTATACGCGCGAAAATATGGAGCCAAAGCAACTTTTTTTAGGGGACACAGTTGCGCATAACGTATTGAGCATGCTGGCTCACATATCGTAAAATTGAAGCACGCGATGCGTGGTGTTTACAACTATTCAAATTTCCAAATGTTAAAAAGAAATTGTAATTTGCGTGTGACGAGCAAAGAACTGCGTTGCCAAAGAATTGAGAGTGAAAAGGGAGAGGTCAAACAAAAGAAAGAAAACATCTTGTAAATTCACAGACTGTTTCCCGTGTCAAATGACGTCTGAAATTTTACTCACTGAATAACACCAATCATTCGATTTCACAGGCGCGCCCCCAATTTTAAGACATCGCAATCGGATCATGAACCACCATTGAAGTGCTACACAAGCCAACCTCGTTTTCATTGACGATAGCCACCGCAAAGAGTTTCGTTGCATGTGACCGCTACGAAAATGCAGGCAATGTGTGATTAGGCCTGGCCTGCCGTTTGGTATGTTGTCGCGGGAAGTTTCTTTAAGACATGAAGATCAGGCGTGGGAAAGATCGCATTCAAGTAATGAAACAAAGACTGCGTGCATGATCTGAAGTTTGCATTTGCGGCCGAGAGATCGACGCTGAAAACTTGCCAAGCTTATGTAAAACCGCCCACTGGCAGCAAAGGCAAGAGCTTGCGTGATAAAGCTGTAAAAGCTTTTAAATTTATGGTCGAGGTAGTTAACGCGATATCTGTAGCAAGTTTGATAATCACGAAGCTTTTCGCAACAGGAAACTGTTAAGCAAAGTTGATAAGGAAGGGATCGCACGTGCCATGTCGAGCTGCAGCAAGTGGCCAGAGCCACGCAAGTGACGCTCGTACACTGTAGCCACGTCGGCGCTGGTGCAAAGGCTTCCTGGGAATCCACTTTCCTCCCTCTCGGCGAGAGTGCACGGCGTGCCACAATCTTATTAATTTTTTTCATTCCTTTTTCCTCTCTCCACACTGTGTTCGTTCACTCCGCATCTTCTCTGTAACGGCCTCGTCGCTCGCTCCCCAGCGGCGTGCGCCAAGCCAGCCTCTTCTGAGACACACATTTGCTGCCGCGTTTGTCACAATAGTTTTGCGGCAGCCGCATTATAACTGGTCTTTCATCTTAAAGTACTGCACAACAATCAGTATGCATATACATGGGCTTCTATAGGAGTGTAAACGGAAGGGAATAAAGGCGGCATTGTGGCCAGTCCAGCTCTATAAGCGGTTATGGTGTAAGTGGTCTGCACTGTACCATGTTTGCTTTGTAGTTTACACGTATCCCGAAGGAGTACGGCCACTAGCGTGGGTCCAGTTTTAGCGAGCTGTAGGGCACGCGTTGACCGTCGCCGTGGCGAGAACATGGTACTGCTCAAGGTCGCAACACTTTATTGTCTGCGGCGACACCAAAAAAGCAGTACAAGCCCATTGCAATAGGGGCGGCGGAAAAGCAAATGGGCTTATCCACACCACGGGCGAGAAGTACTACACAAATGTGCCGCGAGCATGTCTCTGGGGTAAAAGTGATTCACAGAGACACCGAGCCTAAGGCACCGTTGCTCGAGCGAGGGCAATGGCGCTCACGTTGGCTTTGGAGACATATGGGTCGGTGTAGCCTGGCCACGCACTAAGACACCGCACTGCTCTACGGCCTAGCGTTCGCAAGGGGCAACAAATGTTGAGCATTCGCCGCAGGCGCGATGCGCCATTGGCAAAGTCCGACGAGCCCCTTACAATAGGAGTCGATGGACGGAGAAGAGATCCGTGCTCACCCTCAGTCGTCCCTGAAAGATCTCACTCCCGACGCGCGCATGCGAAACGTCCTGAGAGACTTTGGGCATGGCGCCTGCTACCGCTACCGGGTGAGAGGGGTTCCCCGCTGCTCGCTCCACCAGTGCGGCAGACAGCGGAGGAGGGTAGTCATGTCGGAACATGAGAACGGCAGAAATAGGCGCAAAGCCCGCGCAAAGGCGGCGTGCTGGCCTCAATTCCCACAGCTTTAACGTAAAAGTTTAATTTTTTTCTCTTTTCTATGTGTGTGCAGTAGGGTCTAACAATTAAAATTTGAGGGAATCTCTGGATTGGACTTATCAAGTTATCAAGTGATTGAAATTATCAAGTTCTTATCATTACGACTAGGGAGGGGCAACAAGGAACCAGTATTGCAAGGTTTGTTTATGAGTATTCAGCTATGTTGTAGCATGATTGCCAGTAAAGTTTTTAAATGCCAGCAATCATTCTGGCCCCCTTTATTGTAAGCATGTGTGAGTGTTTGTGATTAAAAAGCACCTGGCATGCATCTGGTCGAGGATCGACTGTTCTGTTTTTGCTCTTAGATTTGTTTTTGTTTGTTCGGTCCTCAGCCAATATGCGTTTGTTTGTGTGGAAGTTTGGCTGCTTTGCGAACAGGCAATCAGTTTTGTGTCCGACTGTTAGTGACATAATACAAATGTCTGGTTGGTAGCAACAAAGGCAGTAGATATTTTTCAGCACAGACAGGCAAAAAGTATGAATTAACTGTATTTATGGAATGAAGCAGCTGAAATTTAGCAGCTTTTAAATACATTCAAAAGGCCAACCAAAAATTAAATTTCAGCTGACCAAAATTATGAATGATCGAGGGTCTTCTCTGTGTTGATGTGTGGGTCTGCTGTGTTGCATTAGAAACCTTGCTTTTTTTTTTCTTCTTTTTTCCCCCCTTCCGAGGGGTGCATGTTTTTGAGTCAATGTGTAGCATTGAAACCTTTATCTTCTAGACTCAGAAGTGGGTCGTTCAGCTCTTCACAACATCCTCAATGAAAGATGGGATGGCAATCGCAACATACTTCATGCTGCTGTGTCCACCTGTTTTCCTACATCTAATAAGGAGAATGAGTCTGGAGGTAAGAGATCAATCTGGGGAACTCTGTTTAGCCCATTGTGTCAGCAGCCTTGCGTGTTGTGTAGGCAACCCTGGTGCATGAGCAGACAGGGAAAGTGACTATTCCTGGTGTGCATAACTGTGCTAGACTTGCTCAGCGTACGTACTATGTGCCATGTAACAGTTGACAAGTAGCAACTGTGTAACTCCCTCCATGCACCGCAAGAGAGCCGGCGGTAAAGGCATATTCATTGTAGAGCATGTTTCTTGCTGTGCAACTCAACTGGCATGTGCCTTTTAATGATATTCGATTTTTATCACTTCTTTTTTGATGCAATTTTCTGAAATGTTTGGAGTGTGCATCAACAGCTCGGGCATAGTTTTGCAGTTTATCGGACAAACAATGCCACCATTTTTCTCCTTCCAGAAAACTCATCTGGTAACATGGATTCCTTGGATCTTCTGTCGTCGTCGTCTTCAAGCATAGCTGTTTTATCGGGCCGCAAGTAAGTGAATGGTGCATTTGTCAGAAAGATGAACCACGTTGAGCAAAGGAGTGTTCTAAGGGGCCCTGCAACAATTTTTTAACCAGGTCAGAAAACGCTGCCGATAAGTAGCCGAGGCGGCCGAGAACACGCGTGCCGAGTAAATTAATGCAGCATGCAACCTGGAATCTACAATAACTTCTCAAAGTCAGCTAAAAATTGCTTTCTCTTCTCTCGACAAATGACTCTACTGGCTCGAAAATCGCTACGTTCCAGACCAAGTATCGGCCATTGGCTGATTTGTGCATGGCGTGCTCAAACGTTATTGGGGCCGTTGTAGGAGGCTGCAACTTGTCCACTTGTGCGCGCTTGAGCACAGTGAATAACTGCGCATTCAGAGAGAAACAAAAAAAGATAAAGGTTACGAGGTTCTTGTGATACATTTTCTCTCCCCCCCCCCCCCCCCCGCTCGTGCTTAGCTTCCAGCGTTTTTTTTTTCAGGAGAGAGAAAAGAAATTGTAATTGCAGCATGCGACAAATTTTTTAACTTCGCATGTACTAGATATGTGCAGAAAATTTTTGTGGCTGTGAATTTATATTACGTAGTCTTTTTCTTATCAACCCGTATTTTACTGTAGGCTCACTGGTGTCTCTTATACCTATTTGTCTTTAATAAAGAGATTTGACTGTAGTTCATGCCTTTTGTGTGTTTTTTGTGATAACCATTTGTGGCACCTTTCTGTTGCGCAGCATGTCGCTGTGCGAGATGATGCGGAGGGCAACGTCGGCTGCACTGAGCCTGTCAGGGCTGGAGTCTCAGGAGACCGAGCGGGACTCGGACTTCCCCATCCCGACGCTGACCTGGCCACCCGAGCCATCAGACTCCTCAGCTTCCTCTTCCACTCCGGGCAATGGTCGCAACAGCAAGGGCGTCGGTCAGTGTCTGCTTTCATGTGTGCAGAGCTGGCGTTGCGTTTCGTATTTTCGTTGCTCAACTGCCAGCCATGCGAGCAATGCCCCCGTCTAATTGACAAGCACTTAACGCTTTTGGTAGCTTAAACATTAAAGATGAAGTTTGTCTGTTTCACCTTGGCACAATTCTCTACCCTATATCTTACCCGAGAGAGAAAGCAATGATGGCTCTGTGGCTGTGGCATTCTGTTGCTGAACCGCGAGGTCGCAGGTTCAATTACCATCTGCTGTGGCCATGTTGCGTTGGAAGTACATAAATGATCTGTGTTTACCATGATTTTAGTGAAGGTACCAAGAATCCTGGGTGATCAAAACTAGAGCTGTTCGAATAGCAAAAGCTTGAGCGCGAAGCAAATTCGAATATTGAAGTGTGGGTGCAAATCGAATATTTTTTGAAAATTTTTAATAGTTGTAGAATAATTTTTTAATAGTTTGAAGTGAAATTGCAGGAAAAAGGTAAAGCGGATTCCTAAGCTAGTTCTTATGAGATAACAGGTGTTTTTTTTTTTTTTCTTGTTAGATCAAGCGCGTGCGGGGTGGTGTTTTACAGTTGTCTTATCAACAATATGGCAATAGTACCGTATTTCCTTGTGTATTCCTTGCACTCGCGTGATTCTCGCACCCCCGACATCGCCCAACAAAAATACAATTTCTTTGTTTCCTTGAGTAATTATCGCACCCCCGAAATTTGCCACAATTGCGTTGTCTGCTCGTTCCAGCCACTGATGATGATAGCGTGCGCTGTTTGGCGCCATCTATTAAGTATAAAGCACACTATAAATGCACCAAAATTCAATCCAAGCCAAAGTGGCATGATTGTGGCTTGATTTGTATGTTGTGTCGCTAATCTTGTTACGTTATGTGGCTATACGAAAGCTACACGGCTGCTTTAAAGTTGAAAGTCATTGATCATGCACTAACGTCAACAGAAGCCGTCGGTAGGCCCTTTGAAGTAAAAGAGTTTTGTGTTCGCTACTGGTGACAGCAGCTGAAAGCCACCAAGATGTGTTGGGCCTTCCGTGTGCCTAAGACTGGGATTGATGGTAAACTTTATTTGTTTAGAAGGTAACTGCAGGCGATTCTCTTAAATGGCCATCAGCCCAATACTGACGTTCTTCGCTTACCTTTTGAGGGCTCCTGCTGAGCGACGAATGCTACCGCTACGCCTGCAAGCTTTGCATACGGTATTCTAATTCTCGACTATTTCATTGCGTCTTTTGTGTCTCAAATAAATTTTGCCTTGTGTTGAACCTGTGCTTTTATTGTTCTTGCGTGATAATCCCGACTCATGGCCACTTAATTTTTTTGTTCTCTACGTTTTTGTGAAAACTTTTCCCCACGTAATTCTCGCACCCCCCCAACTTTGCATCGGTTTTCCGCACAAAAAAGTGTGAGGATTATGCTTGTAAATACGGTATTTATCTACATAATCTGGTGCAACCATAGTGTTGCCAACCACACTTCACCCGTGTAAGGCAAAGGTGCTTTTTTCTCAGCCTCTCCTCCTCCTGTGCAAGCCCAACTGATGTGGCAGACAAGGATGTGTGCTCTCTTGGTGTCTAAAGCTCCACATCTGCCTCCTAGACGTCAATATATAAGAGCATCTGAAATTTTAGATAAAAAACTTTGTCCAATTTTTTGGACTTTCTGGCCGAATTTCAAGTCCAGAATAGCATTAACTGAGCTCCCAATTTTGCCATACCTATCATCTCCATTAATGCATCAGTGACTGTAGCAGTCAATGCATCCGGGACTGTAGCAGAGCTTTATCACAATGCAAGAGTGTAATGGGGTGAAGGATATTGAAAATCTGAAGGGGCCACTGTTGATCAGACGTTGACTATATTCGTCTTCAAGATGTTCGAATAGCAAAAATTACAGTGCAAATGAAGTTGAATAGTGTTTGAAGAATATTCGAAATTTCAAATTCTCTGGCACCTAAATAAAACTAATCGGTAAAAGATTATTCCTCACAGCCCAATGCGAGTGCTTGGCTTCTGGAGATGAATTTCATTGGATGCATGCTCAAGTGGTTGTGGTGGCTGTATGCCTGATACTTTGGCACACTTGTGATCCATCTTTTGTGACACAATTATTGATTGGTTCTATGTGGCAAAAGAATGTTCCCCATTAACACCTCTTGATGTTGCACAACAGAAGCTCTTTGCTCTGTTCAGCATGTTAAGCAAACTGTGAGCATTTGTTGAGTTGAGTCTTTCTTTGGGTGGCATGCAGGCCTACTACCGCAGGCGAGCAAAGGGGAGCACGGCGACCGCAATGCCGCCCTTACAATTCTCTTCTTTCTTTGCGATGCTGTTGCACTGAGGCCGCACCTGAAGGAGCTGCTGATGGCCAGGTCAGTGACTGAAGAATTCAGCATATGCTACTTGTTACCAATTGCTCATCATACAGTGAAAAAAGATGTGCGTTTGTGTAAGCTTGGATATAGTGGCACAATGAATGTTTGAGCTCAAAGAAGACCACTTTGATGTGGATAAAATTGTGCTTATTCTTTATGGTGGTTTCCCAGATAGGTTTAAAGATTACTGCACTTTTTTCGAGAGAGGTGTAGGCTCGATAGTTGCATTTTCTGGAGGCTAGCTGCCCTTCAAGTATGAAAATAACATGTTTGAAATGCAGCTGCCATAGCTGGGAATCAAAGCCACGTCCTTGTGCTTGATATTGCAATGTCATAGCCACTAAGCTCAGCAGATTTGTGCATGCACGTTTACAGTGAACGCTGCTACCATTTGAGAAACGATTTAAAAAATGTGTTAATGCTCTTGCGAACAGGCAATTAAGCCACCAATAAAATACAGCTCAATCCCGGTATAATGAAGTCTGCTACAGTGAAATTTTCACTACAGCAAATAGTGTTCAGTTCCCTGTCAGCAGCTCATAGAAAACAGTGTGAAAAATGTCACAGCGAATACAGTGAAACCTCGTTAAACCGTACCCGCATAAACAGTAGTTTCGTTTTAAAAGTAGTGAAGTCAAATCCCCGACTCGGCGGCCATTGAACGTAATGCATTTTGTATCCTCGTAAGCCGTACCAGCTTATCGCGTATGTATCGGTTAATAAGTAGTTTTTCCAGTTTTCGTTGCGCACTCGCTGCGGCATGTCGTTCCCCACTAGGCGTCCCGACAGAACAGCAAGCCCCAGAGATCGAAACACGCCTCGCTTGTTTGTGTTGACGATGATGGCGGCTGTAGGGAGCCTACATGAACGGCCGTTTTTAGGGTGGAGACATCTTAATAAGTGCCTTCAAGAAACTCAGCCAAAACCAGCGGGCAACGGGGCACGCTGTTGCCAGCTTCCACCAAATTCAGCATAGTTTTCTGTGCGTCGCCATTTTGGAGCCAGCCGTCGCTCCCTCCAGCTACGCGAAGTACGGCACAACAAAAAGGAGCCGACCGTCTGGCATCTGACTGCAGATGCATTTGCGACAAACAGCTAGAATTTAATTCAGCTGGACTATTCAGCATTATTGTAGGGAGGCGACCGAGCATGCATACCTACGTACGGCGTCGGTTCCCAGCCCTTGTAACAACACACAACACCTGGGCTTTTGACAGCGGCGGTTCTCAGGGTCGTGTAAGCGACCCAGTTCTCAAAGTGAGCGCACGAAGAAATTCGCAGCCCACACACAAACACTTGCGACATAATACTGAGGTTACGCTGACACGAACGCAAGCGTGGCAACAGCTCAGACTAGTGAGCGCGTCTCCGTACGAACGCGCGGACGCGTCCCGTTTGTGGGCTTCCTACTCGCAATGCGTGGACGCAGCAACGACAACTTCGGTTATCTACTCATTCGCGAACACCGCGAAACACATATACGTGTGCCGCAGGAAAAAACAGTAAACGAAATACGCAGTACTCGCAGAGCAAATACAAGACGCACTGGTGGGCTCCCAGTCGTCTCGCTTCACTTGAGCCAGCCATAGTTGTCGTCGGCCAGGGCTCGCTGGGAAGCGGAACATTCGCACCCCCTTTCTGTTGTGGTTAGTGCAGAGCGGTACACAGCATCCAGGCATTCTAAAGCTTCACCGGCAGCGTTTAACACGCTACCGCAACGTTCGACGCCGTATTATTGAGAACCAAACGCAACCGGGCGTAGACGCAGTGCGGGCACCAAGATGGGGCGACAGTGCGGCGTTTCTGTCTGGCAACATTGTGTTTTGGCGGGCGGCGGTGCGTTGGCGGCATGTAGTGGGTCAAAGGCTGACATCACCCTAAAAACGGCCGTTCATGTAGGCTCCCTAGGCGGCTGTGTTGGTGAGCGTCATCTCTTGGATTTTTCCGCAACAAGAAGGGCTCGGCTGGCTAGGCTTCTGGTGTTGTCCACGCGATGGCGCTTTGCACAAACACGCAAACACGGTGTGCGCTTGCTTTGCTGTCTTGATTCTTTTGGCGCCGTGCATAGGTGTTCTCTGGTTGATCCGTGCCGTACAGCTCTCGCGTCGTTTTTCACGTGTTGTGTATGTGTGCTTGTGCTGCTTCGTACTTGCGTCATGCCGAAGCTGGAACAAAAGCATCGAGTGCTGAAAATAGAGAAATCGGACATAATACGTGCTATTGAAAGTGGCACGAAAAAATCGGCGCTGGCACGCGAAAAGGACCTGCCATTAACCACAGTGTGTGGAATTTGGAATTCTAGAGAGAAGTTGCTCGGCAGTGCTGCTGCAACTGCGAAAAGGTGCCGGCTACGCGGTTCGACGTTTTCGGATGTAGAGGAGGCGCTGGTGAAGTGTCTAAAAGCTGCACGATAAAAATATCTGCCTATCATCGGACTCCTGCTCGTGGAGAAGGCCCTGGTTTTTGCCTCGCAGCTCAACCATGACAACTTCGTGGGCAGCAATGGCTGGCTGGCCAGATTTAAAGCGAGGCACGGCATTACCGCGAGGACTGTTTCGGAAGAAGGTGCTGCTGCTGACATGGATGGCGCGGAGCAGTGGCAAAATGGTCAGCTGAAGAACATCTTGGAAGACTACACACCTGATGACATCTTTAATATGGATGAATTGGCGCTATTCTTTAAGCTGCTACCAGACAAAACGCTCGCGTTCAAAGGTGAGACGTGCACCGGCGGCAAGCATGAAAAAGACAGAATATCAGTGGCAATTTGCGTAAAAATGACTGGAACCGACAAAACTCCGCTCCTCGTGATCGGAAAGTCGGCGAAGCCTAGATGTTTCAAAGGCACCCGGTTGCCATCAGGGGTCATCTATCGCAGCAACACCAAAGCATGGATGACAGCAAAACTCTTTGAGGAGTACGTGCGCCTCATCGATCGTGGTTTTGCGGCTAAAAACAGAAGAGTTGTTATTATTTTAGACAACGCTTCGGCGCACGTCGCCCTGGACAACCTGACGGCTGTGAAGTTGACGTTTCTGCCAACAAACACAACAGCGATTGCCCATCCCTTGGACCAAGGCATCATTCGAGCTGTAAAACAGCTGTACAAGAAGAATCTGCTGCGCAGATTTCTTCTCGCCATTGAATGTGGCAAATTATTCTCCATCGACCTGATTGGTGCGATTCACCTGCTCGAATACTCGTGGCGGCAGGTTGAAGCAATGACGGTTAAAAATTGCTTCAAGCGTGCTGGCTTCAGTGTGTGTGCGGGCAACGTAGATGACGCCAGTGACACCATCGACCAGACTTCGGGCATCGTAGACGAAGCTTGCAAAACTCTGCTAGCTGAAGTGCTGGAGCGGCAGGGCGTTACGAAAGGCATTTCCTTCCCCGACTTCAGAGATGCAGACAGCGATGTGCAGACATCTCCGGACATGTCCGACGAAGCCATTGTTGCCTCGGTTGTCGAAGTGTCGCCAAATGATAGTGATGAGGACGACAATGAAAGCTGATAGTGATGAGGACGACAATGAAAGCGACAACACGGGTGATCCAGGTCCGACAATGGCCGAAGCTGCGCATTGCGTCGGCGTCATGCGGGTATTTGCCGAGAAGAGGGGGCTGGCGTAAAAGCTGGCTCGCAGCATAAGTGAGTTTGAGGCCGCTGTCGTTGCTGCTAGGCCGCCGCGCCGTCCGTCAAATGAAGATTACAGACTTTGTCACGCGAAGTTAATAAATTGCTGCACGTTTTTTTGTTCTTTCATCGCACTCCCTGAAGGTTTCTTTTTTTGACCGGTAGTGAGCGACCTGACGCTATTTTGGTTAAGCAGTACTACCGTTTAGTGCGTACTTTTTCCGAGCTCCGGCCGACTACGGTTTAACGAGGTTTCACTGTAGTATTTTTCCTGAATACTTCGGCTTCAATGAAGGTTTTGCAAGTACCATCACCTAAACAAAAAAGATTGTCAAGGATTGCAGTGAAATTCTGATAAAACTCGGCAATATCTCACTGGCTCGCAAATTTCAGAGATGTGCGGCTGCGTTGCGAAATCTGTGTTCTTGTCAGAGATACGTTTATGCCTCTGCACGCACATCCCGGTAAATTGCTCTCCATGCACGAGCACAGGTTATGGTGCTGCTGCTGGTGGGATTGATGGCCGTGCGGGCCCCGCTAGAAACGTTCAAGAACTCCTACAATGTTTTGGTGTAGGGCTTAAACCATTAATTACTATTTGTCATGATTAGCCCTGCAGTCATGAATGACGACCATGGCGTTGTGAAGGCACACGCACTTAATCCAAGCACAACTGGTGTAAAGTCATAAGAGGTGTAAAGTCTACAAGTTTATTGGCCATTTACTGCTGATCAGACCTTTAAAGAAATTGTGAATTTCCGACTGGTTCATTACTATAGGTATGTGCCTTCAGCATAAAGTTCTCTATACCAGTTGAGAAGCATCTCAGTTTACCATGCGTGTACTTCGTTTCAAACATTTGTTCACTTGCACATCCTTTTCTCTTGAATGCCTGAGGTGCTTATTTTTCATTTTTAGACTGTTAGGATTATGTAAGCACACAAATTTTCAAATACTACTGGTGGAAAAACAGCTGATATTTTCTGGTATGGACCTGCGAAAAGGATGAATTAACCAAATGATGGAGCTTGAATTAAAAGGCTTTGAAAGAATAGAGGGCCAACCAGAAAGTTTAATTTTGTTTCAATAAACCAAAAGTATGAATTATCAGAGTTTGAATTATCGCGAGTCTACTGTATGTGGACTTAAACATGGGATCATCAATCCGCACCATCTGCACCATTACTTTGAATGTGGAACACTCTTTTCTGCCTGTTTGGCGTTGCATAGGACGTTATCTTATTACTACATGGCAGCTTGAGGTGGTATGCGAGGAATTATTTGTCTCCTGTCATTTTGTACAGTGAAATCTCGATACAACGAATTACAACGATATACAACGATACAACGATACATCCGCAAACGCTTGATTTTATGACGAGCGTGAAAAGAAACAAAACGCGAAGTATTCCGGAATGAGCGCACGTTTATTTGAAAAAGTTGGTGATCTTGGCCTGGCGGGTGCCTCTCAACTGCCGCAGGACGAACGCTTCGAAGTTGTCCACATTCTTATGCTCTGCTTCGGTGGCATTGCTGCACCTGCCAAGGTAAGTGCGCATATTTCGCACGCATTCCATGATGTCGGCGTTGGAAAGCGATTCTTCTGGTTGGCTAATGGGCGCGGTCTCAGCGTCGTCTTCGCCATTGGCGTCCTCGTCGCTGTTATCACCACGAACAGCACTGACGATGTCATCGGTCGTCAGTTCGGCTGACGTGCATGCTTCGTCGTCGCACTGCACATAGTCCTCGAACGTCACCGAGGCATCCATCGCGAGTCTTTCGACGACTTCTTGCCACATGCCACTCGCGTCGCTTTCTTCGCGGCCTTGTTCAGATTCAGATTGCATTACTACCAAGCCTGCCTTCCTCCAGCAGTTCTGGATGGTGGTTGATGTAACGCTCCACCAGGCCCCGGTAACCATTTCTGTGGCCTGTCGCACATTGATGGAGGTAGGCAGCTTCATCCGAAGATTTATCAGCAATCGCTGAACCAGGCGTGTCCGGTAATGGGCCTTGACACTTTTTATGATGCCTTGGTCCAGTGGCTGGAGCAAGGACGTACAGTTCGGAGGCAAGAATTCCAGCTGTACATTTGTCAGCCTGACATTAACAAGATGCGCCGAGCAGTTGTCTGCGATAATCAGGATTTTCCTACCTGCGCTCCTCATCTCATCGTCCACCTTTAGTAGCCACTCGGAGAATAACTCTCGTGTCATCTACGTGCGTGAATTAGCCCGATAATCGCACGGCAATGAAACAACGTTCCTCATGCAGCGAGGCTTCTTGTATTTGCCGATCACCAAGGGCTTCAGCTTCTTGGTGCCTGTGGAATTGCAGCATAACAATACCGTAATCCGGACTTTGGACTGCTTGCCGCCTTTGCAGCTGTTCCCTTTAAAATGCATGGTTTTATCAGGAAGCATTTGATAGAAGAACGCCATTTCGTCCGCATTGAATATATCATCTTCGGAGTATGAAGCGACGATTTCGCGGAACTTCTCGTCCCTCCATGCAGCAGCGCTTGCTGCGTCTGCCGCCTTCTCTTCACCAGACACCACTTGCCAGCTGATTTCATTCCTTTCACGGAAACGATGAAGCCACCCCGAGCTTGCTTCGAAGCCTGTGATGTCCAAAGCATCAGCGAATTGCCGGGCTTTTTCCTGCAGCATGGGTCCCGACACCGGCACATTTTGAGAATGCGCGTCCTTGAACCAAGTCAGTACTGCAGCATCCACTTCTTGGAAATTCCCAAGTCGGAGCCGTTTTCTTGACGGTGCGAGTTGGGACCCTTGGTGCAGCTCGAGGATCTTTTGTCGGTCCTTCAGGATGGTTGCGACAGTTAATGGTGCAACCCCCATCTCGTTCGCAATGTGGATTTGTTTTTTACCGGCGTCCACTTGAGAAAGAATATCCACTTTTTCTTTCAAAGAAAACTGCCTTCGTTTCTTTTTCGCGCTGCTTCCGGAGCTCATCGCGAACGCAGAAACGAATCACTCTAACCTTTAAAACGAGAAAGCCGTACGACAATCGTGCGACGTTGCCGGTCGACGTAACAAAACAAAGGCGGCGTGGTTAGGCTCAACCTGGCTCAACGAGCATGCAAAAAAAAACAAACATAGAAAACAAGGTACTGGCGATGGCGATAGGGCTAGCCAGGCTAGTGCGCATTTAGCATAAGGCAACGCATGGAGAAATGAGCAGGAGCTCTGATGATGATAGTGCCACATATGGCGCTGGGCATTTAGACCGCCGCACGTAATTTTTACGCTAGAAATTCGTTATTTTGAAGTGCTCTTAAGGTACCAGGGTGATAAAATTTGATACGTTATTCTGAAACATTCGTTATTCTGAAATTCGTAGTAGTGAAATATTTTTACATTGAACCACTGGACATTTGGAAGGGGATTTCCGAAATATTCGTTAATCTGAAAAAATCGTTAATCTGAGGTTCGTTATAACGGGATTTCACTGTATTAAGTTCAACGTTAAGTTCGCGAAGTTTGCGAATCGACCGCGCGCAGTCGCTCGTCAAATTGCGTGCAGCACGATCGGCCGCTGGTGCCAACTTCGTCTTCGCGTAGTGTTGCCACGTTTTCGTGTGAAGACCCCAACGGCTGATGCCCATCAACGAGAACACATCATTCAGTGCGGTCTGTCCCCCGTTGCCTGCATGGCATGTGTGGTCAAAACGTTCACAGCAAAAGGTTTCATACGTTCATCGCTACGTATGCACGGCGAGCTCCCCAATGACGCAGTCTCCCCACAGGTCGAACGCACAAAACGCAACTTCACGGCGAGTCCGAATTCCCGGTCGTCGCGGACAATCTGCAGCTCTCCGTTGCATGCTTTGCACTTTGCGAATGCCAACAAAGCGCTGTTCACTGTGTCCAAATCTATAATTGTGAACGTGGTTCCATTAGGCGATCGAGCTGCTTCGTCGGCACCCTCAACCACGAATGCGCGTTTCCACTCTGTCGCTGCAGCGAACGACAACTCCGATAACTTATCTTCGGCTTTAGCTCGCTCCTCTTCTAAGTCAGATTGCTGCCGATAGATAGTATCTAGGCGCACGCGCCCGCTGCTCGAAGGCTCCGCGGCTGACGGACTTTGCACAGGCTCCGTGACAACTGATGCGGTAGCTAGGCCTTCCGTGGTAGCGTCGACGATTTCGCCATGGGACGCGAAGAGTGTAGCGTCTCGGGGGTTTTGCTGTATCACGGAGCGCTTCTTCAAATTCGCGACTAGCGTCCTTCGCACTTTTTTCGCACCAAACTCGTGCCGCGTGCGGAATTCGCACTCAGGATTTGACATCATGAAACTTCTCCACCGACGCAGAGGCAAAATGGTGCGCATGGACGCACGCCTCAATACTCGGAGCAGACGAAGCCAGGAGCCTCCATCAATAGGGAGGCAAGCTCAAGTCACGTGCGCGAAGTAGCGAATAGGAAGGCGCTCTGATACTTTATGCCGCTTATTTTACAAGCTGCCAATGATTGAGTTGGACCCATTCTGGTGGGAATTTGAAGGTGAAAGACGGCTCTCCTAAATGAGACCAAGCGGGTCGCGCTGGCACACATAAAAGGGCAGGGGCACGTCACGGAAATTGTGCGATTTCAACGTTGATTTCGGCTCAGGTTTAGCTAGAAAGCGCTGTATAAAGGGTCTTAGCGGCTAAAATAATAATATTATAGGCATCAAATTCACGGTATAAGTGCACTAGTAGCTGTAGATTTCAAAAACGCAATAAAAAAAGTTTTTTTTGAGATTTTTTGGTCTCCACAACTAGTGTCCCCCCTTAACGATATCTATCCCTTCCCGTCAAGTGCGGCCACTGCAACTTAGATTTACGCGACCACTACCGATCAAAGCGCAACCAACGCCGATTAGGCGTAGCTTGCCGTTGGGTATGTTGTTGTAGAAAGCTCGTCCAAAACATGAGGATTCGCCGTCAAAAAGATCGCACTAGCAGTGAACCAAGAACCGCGTGCGTGATACGAAGTTCGCGTTCGCGGCCGGGGGATCAGCAACGACGGTCGACAACTCACCACGTTTATGCACGACAGCGCACTGGCAGCAAAAGTGAAAGCTCGCGTCAGAAAAACCATAAAAGGTGTTCAATATACGGACGAGGAAGCAAATGCGAAAATTGTTGCAAGTGTGATAACGTCTTTCCCGACAGGAAACTCTGTTAAGCGCATGCAGTTGATAAGGATGGGATCGCACGTGCCACGTGGAGCGGCGCATGGTTCGCTGTAGCCGTGTCAGCGCTGGTGCAAAGGCTTATCGGTCACCGAGGCAACCGTCCTCCTCGCTTACTCGACGAGCCCGCGCAGTGCACGCAGTCTTTTTTTTTTTCATTTTCTTTTCTTTCCCTTCGCCTTTCGTTCGTTCACTCCGTGTTCCATCCTCCTCCGTAACGACCTCGTCGTTCGCTCCCCAGCAGCGCACCGATTGCTACTCGCTACCGCGTTTGTCACAGACAGTTTCCGGCAACCGCAGTATAATCGGTCTTTCATCTTGGGGGACTGCACAATAAGCAGTATGCGTATACATGGGATTCTATGGGAGGGTAAACGGGAGTAGAAAAAGTCCGCATTGTAAGCGGTTCTGCATTTTAAGCGGTTACATTATAAGTGGTCTACACTGTACCATTTTTTGCAGCAGCACTTGGAACTACATGCTAAAGCTTTTCTTTTTCTCTCAAACTTAATAGAATTGTAATTATATGAGAAATACCTGCTAATTACTGGAAGCTTATTTTTACCATCCAAGTTTAAAAATTATTTCTGATGAAAGAAATAGCCGCTTTGACATCTAGTTTGCTTTAGCCTGTGGGATGAACGTTTTAGAGGACATGTGTAGTTTTGAGAACCAACTTTTTTTATTGCAAGTTACCATAACGACTCATAAGAAATCACCCAATTATAATGTGGAAATTTGTCATTACTCTTCTTTAAAATGAGACATTTGAAATCTGCTTGCAGATTTAAAATCTCCATTTAATGGTACGCATGCATGGTAATTTTGATGACAGCAGGATAATAAAAAACTTTTTTCTACGCCCCTCGTCCCCCCTTAAGATCACATGCTATGTGAGGCTAAACAGGCAAAAAAGAGTGTTCCACACACTCAAGGTAATGGCAACAGATGGCATGGACTGATGCTCTCACGTTTAAATGCACATATATACCTAATAAAAGTAGACTGGATGTATTACCGCCACCGTTGCTCAGTGGTGGAGCATCGGACGCGTTATTCCAAGGTCGCAGGTTCTAATTGTGCCGGTGGCAAGATATCTTTTCGTCCACTTTTCTTTTTTCACATTTAAACTACAATTACTTCCAATAAAATCCCCTATACTACTTTCCCTGGAATTAATGTCTGTTAGTTCTCAAAGATGTAAGGTCATTCTAAATAACATTCATGTATACTCTTGGCCAATGTTATTCTATGCGAGATCAAGCCACACCTTTTAGAGACTGTTGCATCCATGACAACCGCGGTAAAACGTGACAGGAGGGTTAATGCGGATGATGCGACAGGATAGGAAAGCTCAAAATGCGAACTCATAGTTATCTTGCTTGCAAGTGCTTATATTTGTCAAATCGCCCACTCCTTAACTTCGAATGCGTTATATTTTTTTCATTTCTGATCGAATAGTAGACAAAGATGTCACCGTGAATCTATGTGCGTGTGCAGGGATGCCCAGGGCTGCACACCCTTCATGACAGCCGTGTGCGGGAGGGCATATCATGCTGCACTGCTGCTGCTGGATGCAGCGCAACGAGTGCTGCAAGAGTCTGGGGGTTCCAGCGGGGGTGAAGGATCGCGCAGGGCCCTCCAAAACATGCTCTACCCTCCTGGCTCGGCACCCGACGACTCTCCCCTGCATGTGCTCTGTTGCAACGACACCTGTAGCTTCACCTGGACTGGCGCTGAGCACATCAACCAGGTTGGTGGCACTGCTGCTGAACCACAGAAAGGAAGATGGATGGGAAGAAATCAACAATACGTATGTTCTAGCCAGTAATTGGGAGTGAGTCAAACGGTAGCTAAAGAGAAAACTTATTTTACTTGTCCTTGATCTTTGACTGTTACTTTGACCTTTATTTTCTCTTCAGTATCTGTGTATCCAGCCTTAGGTACAAGAGGCTCAGAGTTAATTTGTTCTTGCAATAACGGACTGGTGATTGCGAAATTCTTTTTCGTTTTTGTTTTGGTGTCACAAAATGATAATTCTGAAGCTTTGAAAAATCTGACTAATGGGCACTCCGATATATTAAACTGGCCAGGAACTGAAATTTTATAGTGGTGGGAGTAGTTTGTCGGCATGTTGCTATAGTTCGTACACTTGCTTGAGACAAGGGACGTGCTTTGGCATGTCTGGGGTTGAGCCAGTTGTGATCTCATGAAAATAGTCGTGCCCTTGGAAGGGATCGCTCAGGCATGATCACTGTATTTTAGCCTTCATAGGGTGGTTACTGCCTCGAAAACTGCTTCAGGAATTGGGAAAAGCGCACATCAATCCTCAGGTGCAAACGCCGTTCAGTATGGTACCTCAAACAGCATTGCGTGGTGCTTCCACTATTATACATTATGGGACAGTGCTTGCTATTCGCAATGTTCATAGACTGTCGCGTCGCCTAGTGGAATTAGCGTCCTCTCAAGGATGATCAGTAGGCAGACTCTCCCAACGCTCCCTTGTTCGGCGGTGCTAGCCTCAGTGTGAACGCGTTAGCAAGATACGAACACAAACCACTTTGTATGTTGCGTGCATCAGTGAATATACTGGACCGTCTGTGACATGATAAATCTGATTCGTTCTTGCGAGAGGCGAAGTTTTCATGAAAATATGTGGCAACTCGTGCTTTCTATTATAGCCCGTAGAGTACACATCTCAGCTTCGCGAGATTTGCGGCAGCCACGTTGGATAGTTAAATGTTATTGTCAAACCTTTGCAGTTAAAACTCTCCTTGTTTTAAGTGCATATAGCATTCGTCAGTGATTTTGTAGTGCATGAATTTCATAACATTCATTGCAAGCAGAAAGTAGCGCAGGCTCTTTATTTGCGCTTCCAAACCTTGGCCTATGCTGCGTCGCTTGTTTTTCACGTTCGTTGATAGATGGCAGCACACTGCAAGCGATGTTTTTTTTTTTTTTTGCCTGGTATCGGAGCGAAATGTTCGCACTCTCAGATAAACCTGGTGAGTGACACCTTGTTGCGGTTGTGCAATGACGCGTTGTTGATGCTATCGAAGTCGTTCGGCAGAGAAATTTCCTCAGATTACCTTCAGCAGTGATCTTCAAAGAAACTGTCTTGACATCGAGGATTTTTCACTAGACGTAGATGGTTGTCAACGCGCTGAGAGTGACAGCGATGAACGATCAGCTGCTAGCTCACAAGCAGAGAGTTGCACTTCATGTCCCGTCGTGCGTTAGTTTTTTTTTTTCACGCTCGTAAGTAACTTTGATTATATTTATTGCATAATATCCCTCAGCGAGCTCAAAATAATAAAAACAGTTTTTTTGTGCATTGCATGTAGCTAAATTACAGTGAATATTACAAAATGCTGCATGCCACTTGACCAGCGAAGCGAAATGGTTATAGCTAAGAAATATGCAGTCATGACTGCAGTCTACGCTAACTTCTCCTGCACTTCACTGGTGCCGTCGGAGCGACGTTGTTTTCAACAAATTTTCACAGTTTTGTTGTTGCAAAAAGCGTATGCATGTATTTTTCGATATCCTTGTTTCGATCGCGCTGATGGAACCTGCAACATCCGAGTGCAGTGAATTGCGTACTGTTGAAGTCTTATCATAGCTGTGACACGAGGGCTACTTAATGGGAGGTTGAATGCTAGTGTTCCATTGAAGAAGCAGCTGCATGATGCTTACAGCGCAAGTGATGACGACGACGTAATATGTTTGCAAACCATCGCTACGGTAAACATTCGGTCCTGTGCAGCCGTGATGGCGCACTACTCGCTAGTGGCCTACTACTGCAGCAAATTCTTCAGGCAGGCTCGGCACAAGTTATCGCGGAGTGCCGTTTAGCTCAGACATGAATTCTAGTTCGCGCAGTTTTCTGTAGCACACACAGGATTACGCAAAGCATCGTTGATGCACGGACGATCAGCTGACACCACCACTTTTTGCTATGCGACAAGTAATAAGGTAGCGAGCATTCAGCAGTTCCTATAGTTTGGGAAAGTACTTTGGTTCGATATACGTTCATTTGACGATTGAGAGTTCATCCTGTGAAAGCGGCACGTGGAGTACGTCCGTGCGTCCTATCTTTTCCTATGAGAGGCCACGGGTTGATCATCCCTCCGCAGCCATCTTGGATTGCACGGCGCGCCACCTATAGGCCGTGGGCATTGCGAATAAACCTTGTCCAGCGCTAGTTGATGCTGTGCTACAGGTGGTGTTTATCATTGCACACATGTGCAGGACATCTTTGAGTGCCGCACCTGTGGCCTGATAGGATCGCTGTGCTGCTGCACGGAGTGTGCCCGCGTCTGCCACAAGGGCCACGACTGCAAGCTGAAGCGCACCTCGCCAACAGCCTACTGCGACTGCTGGGAGAAGTGCAAGTGCCGTGCCTTGCTAGCAGGGCACCAGGGGATGCGTTCCACGCTGCTCAACCGCCTTGTCACCGACACCGACCTGGTCACCTTGCCGAACAGCAGGTTTGTTGTGCCTCGGTCTCTGAACTGGGGAGCTGAAATGGGAAAGTGAGGTGTTGTGGAATGCTCAAGTGTCATGCCAAACATTGATAGGCCATGATCTGCCCTCAGACAAAGCATTGCACAAGTCGTTGCGGCTCAAGGTGCAGATGCGGCATTGAGGTCATGTCGCTCTATAAGTCTGGGCTGAAATTCAAATTTGCCAAGCATCTGAAGAAGTTGGATTGCATATGGGAATTTGATGGTGTTTTGTTCACTCCATCAACTCACGGCCGTGACTTAATTCTTAGAAGTTCAGTAACAATCTTTATAAGAAACCTGCACTGAGGAGTAGTTCTTGTTTTTTATGTGAGATGTCTCTTACAAGCGGGACACCGCTTTGTTTTTCCGATTAACTCGTAGTACAGCTGTTGAAGTTGGCCATGTGCCATAGATCAATAATTATCATCATAAAGCGGCACGTGCCATCTTATTCTTCACAGCCTTCTTCTTTCTCCTGTGCTTCACTATCAGAAGATGTGCACTATTTGATGAGGGATGCACTAACTTGATGGGCAAGCGAATGAGAGAGAACAGAGAGAGAGAGAGAGAAAGGATGAGACAAAGTGAAAGAGAGATAGAAAGAAATAGAAAGAAGAAAAGGCGAGATTTGAAGTTGCGTCCATATGATTCGAATGTGAGCATCCTAACACTTGACTATCTGGACACCCTAGCGAAGCAGACCGTGGTTATGTATTCTATAGTACAGAAATGTGGTAAGAAAGCATTGCGAGGGGGAAGAGGAGAGGTGCAAGGGTGAATAACAGGGAAAAGGATAAGGTAACGTGTACAGTAGGACCTCATTGGTACTTTGGAATGGTTCGCATTGGGGTTAGTTGGCGATCTTGCGTGTCGAGTGGTTGCAGCTAAGTTTAAACGTACACATAAAGAAAGTCGGCACTGTTCTTGTGTTTCTTTGTGCGTACAAATTTAGCTGCGACCACTCAATATGTTCATTGATACGTTCCCCCTTAATACGATTTCCTGGTTCCCACTCTCACTATCGCGAAAACTAAAGGTGACCCGATTAAGATCGTGCGTTTTCACAAATTTTACGTTTATTTTCAGCTTTTTTTTTCCCTCCCCAGAAAGGCATCAACGCAGTTCTACTGTAGATAGACAGACATAGAGAGAAAAAAAGAAATAGAAACGAAAAATAGAAATGGTGAGAGACTGTCTTCTGAGAGAGAGAAAAGGTATGGAAAGAAAGAGAAAAAAAAAAGGAAATTTACGGAGAAAGATATGAAGCAACATACACAAAAGAGCAGAAAGAAAAAAAGGAAAGCATAGCCCTACAGTATAGCAAATACAGTTGTCGTGTGGTGTAGAACTATCATCTTCATAAACTGGCACGCATTATGTCCATTATCTTCTACTTCATCCTCTTCTGCTTCTGCATCTTGCCCACCAGCTCTGCTGTGACCCAGCCTTGTGCGACTTTGTGCAAGGAGCACAAGTTTGTTTTTTTCTTTTTCTTCAAAGTTGTCATACTGGCGTTTCTTATATCCAATAATCTGTTACATCAGTGCCTCTCTTTTATAAAGGTGTTAAACTTTATTAGACTTCTATGCCGGAGGCCTTGTGTTTAGGTCTGCGTCATAATTACGGGTATGCAACTGAAGCAAAAATGCTTGCTTGCCTGTTGAAGTTTTCTGCACATTTTGTTGTGGGTATCGCATGCATTACCAACCTTTGATCTTGCTCAGCTGCAGTGCTTGAACTGCAACCCTTGAGTTTCCATCACACTATTGTTGGCACCAAGCAACGCTGTATGAAGAATTGCCTACTGTGCATTCTGTGATTGGCACAGCAGCTGCTACTGTATGTCTAGATACGGTGTAGCTCCCTGGCAGTGCAAAAAGCATTTAAACAGATTTTGCTTCCACATGTGTATTTGTGTCGCTAAGTTAACATGAAATGCACAAATTATTCGTTCAATTTCTGTCAGGTTGTTACGCACTAAGAATATGGCAATGGGGGAGTCCTCTATACCTCATTCTCCAGACATAGCTCTGCATTGCTTTTAAAGTGCATTGATAAAGTATTTTCAATCCAGTACATTGGGTCAGGTAACTCATTAGTGTACACCTTTTTTTTATTTGGGCTCTCTTCACAAATGCTTTCCTTCTCTTTCTCTCTCTTTTCATAAAATTTTTCTGTTTGAGCAATGCCAACTTTCTTGCTTCAGGGGCGAAAACATCCTGCTCTTCCTCGTACAGACAGTTGGAAGGCAACTGGTGGAGCAACGCCAGTATCGTCCATCCAGGTCTCGCTCGGGTGCCCCTCGCAAGGTCTCAAACTCTGAAATGGGTGAGGTGGTATTCTTACCTTGAGCCCTTGGCTTGCATTTTTCAGTTGGAAGTGTAGCCTGCTCAGGAAGTGAGCGATTCTATAGTCACGCACGCATTGGGAGGCAGCCTAACTTCGCAGGCACTGCTTAAGAGAATGCTCTGAAGACATAGAAGACTGCTGACATTGCAGTTGTAATGCTAACCACGAACTGCAGCAGGATTGAGTGAAGTAAAATTAATCTTTGGTCGTTTCACCATCAGTGAAAGGAAAAAGGGCGAGCTCAGTGTTTGCAATTTAATATGCACTTGACTTTAGGCGCTAGTTTAGGGGTAGTGCCTCTCACAGAAAGGTGTGCTCGAACTTCATTATAACAAAGTTGCAACTTACATATTATATCTGACAATTCGTTATAAAGGTGTATTCCAACTCTATATTGCAAGACTATTCTTCATTTACTTTGTTATAACCAATATTTCGTTATACCGAGGTTTGAGTGTAGTGTGATACAAGACTTGATGTAGGAATTTAGAAAGTGGCTTTGGCATTGTGCTGTCTAGTACTGACTTGTGTACTTGCCCTTTGCCACGTTTTAAAGCTGAGCCAGACATGCCAGACCACGACTTGGAGCCTCCACGGTTCTCCAGACGTGCCTTGGAGAGGCTTCTCAATGACTGGAGTGCCATCAAGACCACCATCATGGCTGGTTACAAAGAAGACGAATCCATTGCCTCTCGCTTGGCTTCTGGCGGCTCTGTGCCTGAAGATCAGCAGCCCCACCTAGTGGCGCAAAATGGGACTGCCCTGCTCGACAAGTTTGTACACTGCCTGCTCGTCAAATGCAGCATTGAGGTGAGAATGGCCACTTCAGGCTTTGAAATAAAGGAAGAGCTGCAGAAAGTGGCACATCTTGAAATGTGTGAATCCTTTTGCCTGTGATACTTCTGTGAACCTTGAAAAGAGATAGAATGATTTGGTCACAGGCCCACTACTTGATACTACATAGTCAGATCTTTTTGCAGCAAACCTGAGATCGATTTTTCAGAATAGCGACTTTTTAAGATTTTTGCTCGCAATGTTCATTGGTTAAATGTAGAAATATTTCGCTACTATGAATTTCAGAATAATAAATAGTTCAGAATAACATATTGAGTTTTATTGCTCTTGTATCTCCGCAACACTTTCAAAATAACGAATAGTAGTTTAAAAAAGTTGCTCACATCTGTGAAAACAATGCCCAGTCCCGTACTGGCCTCTATCATCATCAATAGAATGCACGCGTATTTCCTGCCTCCTGTATTCTGATGTGCAGTAGCCCTGCCCTATCATCATCACCATCGCCTGCACTTGTTTTTCGCATAACGCTTTGCCCCATTGTTGCGGTTCTGTTGGGCAGCTCTACCTGCACGCTTGTTACTTGGCCGTTTTCTTGCCTTTGGATTGGTGGTTATACATTCACGATGAGCTCTGGAAGCAGCACGAAAGGAATGCGGCGCAGTAAAAAAGGTGCAGGACTTCACTAAGGAAAGGAAACGAAGATGGCGCTGGGCGGTTGAATGGTGTAAGGTCCCTCGATGAAAAGAGTTTCCTAGGTAGCGACACCTTTCCCTTTCCTCCTCGCCTATGTTTCTGGAGCGCCCCCTAGAAGGTTCAAAACTTTCATCAAAAAGGGAATGCTTGGGTTCAGTTGCTATGGTGAATAGATGTAAAAGAAAAAAAATAGAACGAAATGAGTCGTAGAATAAATTGTTGCCTTTATGAACATAAATGGTACAACACAAGAGCAAGCGGGATGTGCATTACTCAAATGGCAACGTTGTGCAGTTTTATATTTTACACCACTAGCCACGGCGTCTAGTGTCGTACATTGTAGTTCATCCAGTTATAACTAGTCTAGTTCTCCGAATGTGTTTTGTTCGAGCTGTGACACACTGAACGTGCTTCTTGCTGAATCTTGTCAGTGACCACAGGGCATGACGTTTTGACGAGCGATTACAGCCGGCTTGTGCACACGCAAGAAAAAACCATAGCCAGGCCAGTACAAACGCTTGACTAGCAGCACTGCGATGACGTTTTTTTTTAATGTGCCCACTTTGATAACCGTGATGCCAGGTGATTCTGGTGTGGTGCGCGGATCTTCCTGAAAAGTGAGAGTTCTACAGGTGAGGCGTCTCGAAGCAGCATGTTTCGGCTCATGCTGGAACTGGTCAGGCGTGAAATGTTTCTGAAGGTGCGTTAATTACACGCTCCAGCTGCTCTGTATACGTGCATATGCACAAGTATTTTTAACAACTGACATGCACTAGACGGGGCTTAAACGCGCTCCTGGGGTTTCAATAAAAACCGACAAATAAACTCGTTTTGCTGATCCCTGTCACCGTGCGTCGACGTAGTTTCACAAAAGCGTTCGTGTGAAATGTTTCATAGCTACACTTCACAGCGTGCTTCATTTCGGATAGGACAAGGTAAGTTGAAGAGAGCGAAATTGTTTTCTGTTGTTTTACGGCAACCGAGCATTGTTGAAAAACTTGTATGTTGCATTGAACGAGCACTGCAAAACAATCTTGGCCAATTGAAGCGCTCCTCCTCTTCAGTTTACGTCCTGGCTACGATTTCATCTTTGGTCACGGCGAGAATCCAGCTGCAGCCATATGTGCATGCGTGTTTTGAACGTTTTGCATAAAAATAAATACCACTCCCAGCCTTTTGCAAGATTATGTGCAAGGAATGCATCAATCACAGACACGGATTTCAGAGAAATGGAGGGGTAAGTGAGAGAGTGAGGAAGACTGCTCGAGAACAATGAGCGACGTCTAGGAAACTTGTTTCATCTAGGGACCTTAAAATAGTGTGGGAACAGTGCTCGCTTGAAGTTGGGCTTATCTCGGCGTTTGTTAGTCTGGTGTAGCGTATTATTCGTTATTAGCGGATTTGAGGTTCTTTTACAATGTATCAGACGTTCCTTATCACAGGAGAGGTAGTCAGTTATACTTGCAACTAGAGCTGTGCGAATAGCAAAATTTTTGGCACCAAGCGAATTCAAATATTGAAGTGCGAGGGCAAATCAAATAGAATATTTTTTTTATATCTTTAGAAAATGTTTTCAGTACTGCTAAGTGAAGTTGCAGAAATAAATGTTGGAGAGAATTTCGAAACATATTCTCATGAGGTTGCAACATGAAGGTGCTTCTTTTGGCTAGGTAGGTTAAGCACTGGTGTGGTGGTCTTTCATAGTTGCCTTATGAAGAATGAGGCAATGCAGAGGCGGAATTGTGTTTATTTACATGATTTGGTGCTACTAAAATATTGCCGACAACACTTCACACAAGAAAAAGATGCTAGTATTTCCTCAGCCTATCCTCCTATTTCAACTTCTGTGGAAGCTAGATTGATGTGGCTGGGGTATTCCTCCTTCTAGTCCAGAGTTCCCAATCTGGCTCGCGGACGTTAATATACAAAAGAGCCTGAAATTTTGGATTAGCATCTTATTTTTTGGAATTGCAGCCGAAATTTCAGGTTCAGAACAGCATTAATTGAGCCCCCAATATTTCCCTGAAACATTTGAATCTATTATCTGTATGTTGGAACCAATGTTTCCTCTATTCAATACAATTGTGACCATAGCAGAACTTGAAAAGTAGCCCTGCCGGAGTGCGAATGGGTGTTGGGTTGAAGCATATTTAAACCCTGAAGGAGCTGCTGTCAAGCGGATGTTCACTGTATTTGTTTTGAGATGTTTGAATAGCTTGAACAGCAAAGTTTTGGGGGGAATGAAATCAAATAGCAAACACTATTAAGAAAATATTCGAAATTTCAAATATTGACGCGCTCCTACCTAAGACTTGATCGTAGCATTCATGGAGTGCTCTGAAGGCATGCATGATTTATATGCAGTGTGGAAATTAAACTCCTGACCTATTCTGGATCTGCTGCTGAATAAACCTGGCTTGATAATGCACATTGATGGATTGATACTAAGCCATTATCAAGGCATGCAGCAGAAACAAAACTAGTACTTCTTTTACTTAGTCGCTATCATAGATTTTCCTTAAATTGCCTGGAGGTGACTCTGGCACGGTGATGGTTCAGCCACAATGGCAATGGTGGGTAGTACTCAAATTTGCCTAGTCTTCATGGTTGGGGTATCCGAATGCACTTGTGGCTTTGTTTGTTGCTGTGTTTTGGTGTTGTTTTAAGTAAAGGAATGGACCATTCTGAACTTAGCGAGTCGATTAGACCTGGTGATCTTAAAGGTTAAATTAGTGAAGTGGAACTGCGAAACTGTTGCTGAACTTTGTCTCGCGGCAAAGTGAATCCAGGCCCCAAGAAGCCAAACGGGTTTTCGTAGATGGGGCCCATACAGTTCACATGCACTGAGTAAAATAGAAAACTAAGCAAGTTTGCTGAAGTGTGGGTCGCGAACAGTGCGTTTGTGGTAAAATTGTGGATGGCAACCACGCCTTCCTGAAGGCCCGAGGCTATTCAAGTTAATCGTGAATGTTGTTTTCGTTCTTTTGTGTCGCACATTTTTGGCACATCGTGCATGCCCTGCTTTAACGATTGACCTCGGAGTGCTGGCAGATCAGTTTGGCGGCAGACTCAGTTGTGGTGAAATCTGAATTGGCCGTGGGGCTTCATTGTAAAACCTTGGGGATGTTTCTCACAATCATGCTTCCTGCATGTTGAGTGACGGTAGATAGTGTTCTCAAGTTTGTCACTTCACTTCACTTTTCTCTTTCTCTGTTTTCAGTTTTTTATTGATTCAAAGGTAATTAAATTGCAGACTACACGTTGCACATTTCTTGAAAACTGCCATCCTCAAGGGTCTCTGATGATTATTGCAGATGCTGGACACGCTGCTTACCACTCTTGTGCGAGAGATCCAAAATGAAAACATTCCTGGCAGGGCAGCTGAAGCCCGCAGGGTCGCCCACCGCTTTGTGCGCAGTGTTACGCGGATTTTCGTGATACTGTCTGCGGAAATGGCCCCCAATACTAGCCGCAAAAAGAGGTGAGGACAGTAGTCACGTGGAGTGTATTCCGTGTATTTCTTGATGAAATACATCGAATATACTTCTTTTCTTTTTGATACTGTGTGGCAGCCTTGACAAAATTTTGAAGTCTTATGCAGCAGCTTGTATAATGTACTTAAATGAATTTGTCTATAAAATGGTAACATTTGTTTAGTTTTTGTCATGACAATTAAGTTGCACCTAACTTTATAATTTTTATGTCGTGGTCTGTGTATCAATTATTCAAAAGCTGTTTGATGCTCGAGATCTGTGGCTAAGGACAAATTATTGTTAAAGCTGTCAAGAACAGAAAGAATTCTAAATTTAGGGGAGTCTGGAGGTCAGTGAAATTGTGAAGATAGGCTGCTGGGGGGGGGGGGGGAGGGAGCACGCACACACTGTGTGGAGCCCCTCTGAAATAGTGCCGTTAAATGTTGTTAATCAATCGACTCGCATCTGAACCAGACAACCAATGTGGACTGGTGGCTTGCGGCACGGTTGAGACGCTATTGGTGTTTTCCCGCAAGGCAATGCTGAGCGCTGATTGGCTAGAGCAGTGCATTCATATCTCTCATACGAGCGTAGAGATTCCGCTATTCTGCTCTGATTGCAGGCTGTGTGGACACTTGCAGTGGCGGAACTGTGCTGTCAGCTGTCTCAAGTAGAGATTCTGACACTTCTAGTGCGGCTGGAGCCACAAATGCACTGAGTGTTTCCGAGACTGCCGGGCTCTGTAGTTGCCCCGAATTAGTGCTATCGAGCACGGCGCCGAGTGTTTCTGACATCACCGGACCTGGTTCTTCGATGTTTTAAACGCAAAAATTAATTACAAGCGACACCAAAGATATAGATAAGGAGAGAGAAGAAAAGAGTGCATAAAAAGAAAACACTTCTAGCTATTCTGCTTGAGTTTTCTGATGAAAACACAAGTGTTGAAACCTCCTGGCTTGTTTTCTCAGAATAGATTTGTTTGCTAGTTGTGCTGAAGAATGCCAAAACTCAGTTTGCTCATCATAAATTTAAAAAAAAAAGAACTACTTTGTAGCACCCTTGGATATATATCAAATAATGACCATAATAAATTTCAGTTTTTTACTGTGTCCTAGGATTTCTCACGGCTCAGGCACCCTGTTAAAGCTCAGCAACACTGGAACTTAAAAAAAAAACACACATATTCATAAAACTTCGCAGTTGCTCTAGTTGTAGTGTAGGGAACATGTCCTGAAAGGTTCATCCAGGTATCTTTAAAAAAAAACAACAACAAATAAGTGGTGAATTTTGATGAAGGTGAAACTTTGAAGGCCATTTTCTCTGAAGTGTGTTTTGGGCATTTAGTGTTGCTTGTAAAAAGCGTAGCGAAACAGTGCCTGGACAGATTTTGTTTTGTTTTTGTTTTTAATTCTTGAAGTCTTGTTGACAGGATGTCAATATTCATTACCTTCTTTAGCGCCTGTTTTTTTTTTTTTTGTGTGTGTGTGTGTGTGTGTGTGTGTGTGTGTGTGTGTGTGCGATAACTAGTGCGTGAGAAGTTCTGATGCAATGCATAAAGCTGATGGGGATGTTACATGAAAAAAAAAAAAGGAATAGGCAATTTTTGATAATTCCATCCTGGGTGGTGGTCTTTTGAGTAAAGATCAAAACCACTTGGGCTTTCCTGACATGTTATACAATGCTAGGCTTTTCACAAGCAGACTATGTCCTCAGATGATGTATTATAGTGTAATTTGAAAACTACTTGAGATATCGCACTGAAACTTCATGTGCAGCTATTTGAGATGCTGTTCAGTATGCCTGCCAAATTTCATTACATCAGGTCAACAAACAAATGTTTTCTTTTTTTTTGAACGCCACTTCTCCCCTTGACAGATATTTCGAGGTATCAGAGCTAAAAGTTGTTGAGTATTTACTGCATCGCGCGAAAGGTGTGCTGTCCTTTCTTCTACCTCCCCGTTTCCAGTTCTCCACTTGGCTGGTAGTCATGTAACAGTCATTTTCGTCTCTGTGGTTTTCAATTGCATTCTGTTTCATTTTGGCTCGACGCATTGTTCTGCAGCATGTCTGGTGCAACGCAGCCACTGATGAAGTGTCGACGAGTGTTCCAGTCGCTAGTGACGTTGTCAGTAGAAGAGCTGTGCGAGGCAGCCGATGCCCTGATAGCTCCTGTGCGGCTTGGCGTGGCTCGCCCCACGGCATCCTTCAACCTGGTTTCTTCATGCATAGATGCCATTCAGGTCAGTTCAAAGCTTTCAAGGGGAACTTCATCCTCCGTAATATATTTGTGTTGTCTGTACTGCTCTGTTATCACCTGAAAGGAAACTTAGGTGACTACATTAAGAGAGGATATGTGCAATAAGAAGGCTTGTGCGAATATTCGAATGCTTCGACTATTCGAACGAATAGTTCAGTATTTGAATTCGCTTCGATTCGAATTCGAATATTTCCAAAGTATTCGTAATGAACGAATAAATGTATATTAATCCACCTGTCACTGCCCGTAAAGGTGGTTTCACTGCAATGTAGGGCTGCTAGGCCGTGAAAGAACCCACCCAGGAAAAATTCGCTTTGCCGCGAAACCTCCCTTTAATTTAAAGGGGTTCTGCAACACTACTGAACATAGTCAGAAAATGCTGCCGATCGGTAGTCAAGGCTATTGAGAACACGCAAGCCAAATATTGTAGCGCAGCACGCGGCCTGTAATTCACAATAAATTTTCAAAGCCAGAAATTGCTTTCTTTCCACGGCAAATGACACTACAAGCTCAAATATCACTTGTCACAGCCAAGAAGGAATATACGGCTCTGGTCACAGCCATTGGCTGATTTGAGCTTGGCGCGCTCGTCATTACCGGGGCCGCCGCTTGTCTACGAGTATGTGCGCAATTGCACTGAAAAGCCGCGTATTCGAAAAAAAAAAAAAAGATGATCAAGGTCATGAAGTGCATGTGACGTATTTTCTTTTGCCATGCCGTTCCTCCCTGCTTGGCTTCCAGCTATTTCGTCGGGACGAGCAGAGAGAATGCAATTGCAACGTACAACAAATTTTTGGAACTCCGCTCGTACTGGATTGATTCTAGAAACATTGCGGTGATAAATTTGTGAGACAGCAAGCATGTTCACTGGCTCCATAGCTACTTGAAAAAGTGTTGCCCGGCCCCTTTATAAGAACAAGTTACCCTCAAATCAATTCTTCATTTTATTAAGCTTGTTATGAAGGCTTATATGATCCAAGTATAATAAATTTTAAAACATTAAGTATCTTACAGGTTATCACTCGCATCTTACCGAAACTACTACTCAAGGTTGTTTCGACTTCCTTTGAACAAAAAGAAAGGGGGGGGGGGGGGCATTCACATAGAGGCCCTATTTCATTTTGAAAGAAATATTGTGCAGATAATTTAGATCATGATAAATATTCAATTTTTTTCATATGTAATACATACCGTTCGAGTTCGATTGGAAATTATTCTACCAAAATCACTATTCGCTTCGAACCTAAAATTCAACTGCAGGCGCAGTTGGGTCGAAACTAAACAAAACTAATTTTACAACGACGATATCGGCGGCCGATTCAAATACTTCACTAGTGACCAACATGCTAAAACAACTTTATACTATATTCCAATACACTCAATCAACATGAGAACAAACACAACGTAATGTGAAGGTGGCGGCGCCACTGCTCGACTCGCCACGATGGGCCCATGAGAAACGGCGTGCGGCACCAGTGCCACAGACCCACCGCGGGAGGGCTACCGTCCGTGCCAGCTTCCACGCACCAAAAATAGCCGCCAGTCGGCCTTGCCACCAGGCGTCACTGCTGGCGCTACCACGCCAACCATGATGATGACGATAACGCTCGAGAGCACAGCGCCACCTACCACTCAATGGTTGTGTACCCTAGATGCGGCTTATCTGCGGAACACGTGTGCTCCACTAGGCGTAAACGGCTTTACAGCTGGGAGATGATATAGACACCAACCAACAGTTTTGAAAAAACCCAACGTTTCGAAACCGACTTGGTTCATTTCTCAGGGGTGACTGCCTGGCTTCACAGCTGTGTCAGCACTCCCACAGTGTTGCTTCTATTTCTTGGGCACATATTTGTCCAACAAAGTTAATGTTAACGCTTTAGCTGTTCCAATCTTGTACATTGCAGCACAATAACAATACTTTTATTGAATGTTTCTGTTTTCAGTGCAATGTAAGCATTTTGTGCAAAATGTCAGTACACGCTCATCATTTGTTGTGTCCGTTACTTTGTTTTTTGAAATACAAAACCTAAATGTCGATAATCACTATAGAAAGCGATACATTTGACAAAATCATGGGGAACGAATCATAGAACGAATTCAAAATGTTTTTATATGGTGGTATTAAGGGAAATTTTACGTCACATACAGTTGAACCCCTTTATAAGAGGCATGCTTCAGTCGGCAATTCTTGTCTTTGATACAAGAGGTCTCTTATATGCAAGGTTCATATGCATACGCACACCAGTTTGCATATGCATATGTATGCATACGCACATTTGTGTCTCTTATACCTATTTGTCTCTTATATCCGTATCTCTTATAAAGCGGTTCGACTGTACTTTGTTCACTGTAATAAGTGTATTTTGTATTTCGTAAATTGTATTACATATTATGCACTCACATATTCCAAGCTTTTAACTGGGCATAAAAACGTGCACATAATTAACCAAAATGTTTTGTTGCTCATGCTTTCACTCAATAGAAAGTTATGGCACTATGTTGAAATCGAATATTCTGAACCAATATGGTATCTGTTATCTTGTGCGTTAACTTGTATCCCAGATGGCTAGAAAGTAAAAGATTTTTTTTCTATAAGCAGCTTAAGTACAAAATTTTGCTGTATTTCAGATTATCTTTTCTCTCCATCTTTCAGTGTGGCGTAAGCATTTCTTACTCATTTTGCTGCTAAACTTGACGTTTTGCAGGGGATATTATGCCATGACAAGTTAAAATTTAGAGATTTTCAGGGAAGCATGTTTTTGCCATTCTGCAGCAAAACGTTGCGAAACAGTTATGATTATATTAACTTACAGTTAATATACCCATCATCGTATAAAGACGAACCCCGCAATAACAAAGTTCGCTACAATGAAATTTTCACCTCAATGAATAATGTTCGATTCCCCGTCAGTTGCGCATAGATTCAAAAGATCTCTTATCACAACGAATGCTTTTCCTGAATATTCCTGCTTTAACCAAGTCTTCGCGAGCAATACCCAATAGGAAAAAAAAAAACTGGCCTAGGATTGCCATGGAATTTCGCTGCCAACTCGGCCATTTCTCAACGACTTGTGAATCCAGAGCGCACGTATGGCCGTATTGCAACAACTATGTCGTCATCGGGGGCACTCTTTTTGCCACCGCATGCACATATAGCTGTTCAGATGCTCGACAACAGCTCGCCCGTCCACCATGATGTGGCTGGTGGATTCGATGTACTTGCGGGGCGTGGCAGAATCGCAATCTTCAAGAACGTTGCCATATGATTTTGATGTCGCGCTCAAAACAAAACTACCGCTCGTTGTCACTAGCCGTGTGACTATGAATGACAACCACGCGTCTTAAAGGCGCACACGCTAGCAGCGCTCACCTAGACCCAGCGTAACGGCATTCTGCCGCAACCGCTGCGAACTCGCATGCTGTCGTGTCAAGCACGACTATGGGTGACTACAAAAGTGCGTGCGCAGTCATCGCGCACTGACTCAACCCAATATTTCTTGCCGTAATGGTGCGAACAATGATAGCAACGACGATGTTTTTAAGTGGAGATGCTGGTATGTTTGTTATTGGAGATATTGTAATAAAATTAGGTGATGTATATGTATTTTTTCCTCCTCTTTTCAAAAATGTAATTAGTTTTAGTGTACACCAATTAGTTATCAAATTGTGAGATCATAAGTGAAGTCTATGTCATTTGTTAGGGATCATTAAGGCACTTTCCCTCAATATTTTTAGGTTCTGTTTAAGATGCAGCTGTAGCCGAAGACCTGCCATATGGAGCTATGCTCCTTATATTGTCACTGAGGTACATCATATAAAAATTCTCATTTTCATTGATGCTGCACAATTTTGAAATTTAATTAGCCTATATTATTGATCATAACATTTCATATGGTTCTCTATGCCACAAAAAAATAGCATAGCTCCACAGTCCTGTTTCTTACGAGTTCATCGGTATATAATTTTTAAAATTTACTTCACAGAAGCTTGATGAAAAGTTCCGTAAGGCTGGTCAGGTTGGCAAAAAATGTGAAGACGAGAAAATAGCCTTTGAAGTTTCGACTTGCACTGGAAAATTTTCTATAAGGAACATTAACCACAAATTTTATACACATATTCCCCATCTATTCCCTGCAAAACAAAAGAAAATGCCCCTTATTTCACACGCGCCCCGCCGCGGTGGTTAGTGGCTAAGGTACTCGGCTGCTGACCCGCAGGGCGCGGGTTCGAATCCCGGCTGCGGCGGCTGCATTTCCGATGGAGGCGGAAATGTTGTAGGCCTGTGTGCTCAGATTTGGGTGCACGTTAAAGAACCCCAGGGGGTCTAAATTTCCGGAGCCCTCTACTACGGCGTCTCTCATAATCATATAGTGGTTTTGGGACGTTAAACCCCACATATCTATCTATCTATCTTATTTCACACTAGAAATCATTTTTTTTTAAATTTTTCAATGTGTAGAGCATTATCAGAACCCTACCATAATAAAGCTGTTGAACGGTTATGGAAAAGCCATGGGGAATGAGGCTCAAACAAGTAACTGTTAGGCAGCATGCTGCCCTGGGTAATAAGTTGCTGAGCCAGTAAAATATACAGTCGACGTTCTGATTTCCCGTACCCTCAAGGGACCATGAAAATGTCTAGAAAATGGAATGCACGTAAAAATTCACCTTTTTGCAGGTATTTTTTGCTGACGGAGAGGGTCACGTCAGGAGTACAAAATTCTCACTGCAATCTTGCAAATGCATCGTTAAGGTGGCTCTGCAAAGAGCCGTTCATTAAAAAAAATTATGTGACCGGTACTACTTCAGTGGTCAACACATTGGCCCAAAAAAGTCTCCTATTTTCTTTTGCACGGCATTCTGTATGCCTGCGATGTCTGCCTCAATTTCAACTACACGTCATGCTGTAGCTGTTCACTGATGACATCAGTGCTCGCGTCAACTCCAAGCTCGTTGGCTGTGTAGGCGCTGCCGAAAATCTGATGGCAAAGGCCATCAGATATAACCGGCGACTCCATGGAGGTCGAACTTTCGCTGGGTAGCAGACTTCCCTGACAAAACGGTCCTTGTTTGCGCCGATTTCTCAACTCGCTGTGCCTGCTCCGCCGTTGAGTAGTACACAGCATCAATCTGAAGTGTATCGCACATTGAACTTGGTCCCACGGCATCGTCAGTAGATAGCGTCATTAAAGTTTCCGGCAGATCCAACGGGTCCGACCACAACTCCGACTCAGCTGCCATAGGCGCACTTGTAGCCGGCGCCTTCTTGTTCCGAGGCCATTTCTTGCGACTTCCAAAAGCTCGTCGCTTTGATGGTTTCAAACGAGAGTCTCCAGGCATCTCGATCGCGGTAAAAAAAGCACCGGTGCAAAGCATAAACACAGTGCGTCGAGAAACACGCACTATCGTAAAAGCAGATGCACACTAACGGACAGACACGGCGGCGAACGCAACACAAAGAAAAAAAAAAGATCACTCATCGGTCACACCGGCCACTCGGAAAGGCGGGCTTGAAAAGTGCCCCGCGTGGGAGTGGATCGGTATTCTGAAACGACCTTCAGAAAACCTGCGACAGCAACCATTCCATTTGAGCGACACCATTTCGAGATGGCACAAAATGTGCACAAGGAAAACAGCTTTACATCAAGCCCAAAATGGCGGGGCTTGGTCTGCTGCAACGCACATGGCACGCGCGGAAATTTCAAATTTCATCCTTTTAGGGGCATTTTAGTGTGATCGGGGTGCATTGAAAACCAATTTTATTGCGTTTCTCTACTGAATTCTTCGTTAGCAATTGGAAAGTATGTGCTCAGAAGTACAAACGCCCCGAAAATAAGCTTTGAAACAAATCAATTTCTTGGCCATTTCTTACCAGACCTGCATCCGCCCTTGAGTCACGCGCACTTCCAGCGCAGCGCGCACAGATTGCAAACGGAACTACTGTTTGCCGCAATCGCTGCGCTGAAAACCCGGTCGGTATCGTCTTTTTCATCGATAGCGAATACGTTCCAAAGGTGTGCAACTAACACAGGTGTAGATTAAAGGTAATAAAGCCATAAAACGACCCGAAACTTCACAGCTTTCCTGTCGTTCACTTATGGCTACGGTAGCGCGGAGCTTTGTCAGTTTCAGTTGCAGCTATCAGTTGTCCTCTAGCGAAGCTTTGGCACGCTCGTTTGCACGCTGTGCACTCAGCACCCCCAAAGGCTTGTCTGAATTTCGTATTTTCTTCTGTATAATCCATCCCTGAATATAACCGGAATCCCCGACCGCAAACCGTGGTAGGAAGAAAAGGCTTCCCTCATATTGATGCAAGGCCGCCTTTTCGTGAAGTTGTACTGTGAAGCCAACTTGCGCACCAATATTCTCGTATGACTCACACCCAGACTTCAGCTCCAATTTTTCTGTGTATATAGATCGGGTTATATGCGAGAATATACGTTCTTTCAGTGTTCAGCCAGGTACCTTTGAGTTGGCAAGAGTTCATTGCGTGCGCTTGCTGGGACCAAAGAGTCATAATCATGAGATCTTACCAATTTTTGGGGTATGTAGATAAAATTTCGCTATCGTGAAATTTCGTGGCAATGAATTTTTTTGTGCGTCTCATCAATTTTGTTGTTGTGAGATTTGACTGCATTTTATAAAAAACCTGTATTTACTCTATTATAACGCTATCATCACAGTGATGATGTGTAGAATGACTTTTCCTTGCATCTATGAAGAACAAAAAAAAAGTGGTTTTTGCCCCGTCACGGTGGTCTTAGTGGCTAAGGGCTGCTGACCCGCAGTTTGTGGGATCAAATTCCGGCTGGGGCGACTGCATTTCCGATGGAGGCGGAAATGTTGTAGGCCCGTGTACTCAGATTAGGGTGCACGGTAAAGAACGTCAAGTGGTCAAAATTTTCAGAGCCCTCCACTACGGTGTCTGTCATAATCATATGGTGGTTTTGGGACGTTAAACCCCACAAATCAATCAGAAAAAAGTGGTTTTATGTGTGTATTTTGATATTCGAGTGTATTGTGAAGGTCAACTTTAAGTAGCAAGAATTTTAGAAAAAATAAAAAGTTAAATCAATCTTGTAATAATGCAATTTACAAAGGCTCTTTTTTTTTAGTATTAAGAAATAGTTGACCTCATTTTGTCCATTCATGTGTGTTCATTTTTGTGCTGTCTATGACACAAGACATTGGCGCTACTATAGGTCGTCTTTACTTGCTTTCTGCAATGCATGGCTGAGATTTGCCTCTGTGAGCTCAAAAGCGTGTGAGGATTTCAGTATATTTTGTGCACTTATTTGGAAATAGGCTATCTCAGTAGGCAAAGGAAAAAGGGTTGCTTACATTTGATGTAAATTTGGAAAAGCTTGTAAGTGATATATAAATAGGAAAACTGGGTTTTTTATTTTCTGTATGGCTGAGGCACTTGGTATATTTTATAATATTTTTTTGCATTTTATTTTTCCAGCGTAACGTAAGCATTTTTGCAGGAGTTCTAGTAAATTTTGCGTGTAACAAAATATGTTGTTTATCACACCTCTACTTGATTGGTATTTATGTTTTCGATGTTTATATCCCAGTACGTGGGGTGTGGTTGAGGCACTTGGTATATTTTATATTTTTTTGTTTTATTTTTTCAGCGTAACGTAAGCATTTTCGCAGGAGTTCTAGTAAATTTTGCATGTAACAAAATTGTTGTTTATCACACCTCTACTTGATTGGTATTTATGTTTTCGATGTTTATATCCCAGTACGTGAGGTGTGGTTGAGGCACTTGGTATATTTTATATTTTTTTGCATTTTGTTTTTCCAGCGTAACGTAAGCATTTCCGCAGGAGTTTTAGTAAATTTTGCATGTAACAAAATTGTTGTTTATCACACCTCTACTTGATTGGTATTTATGTTTTCGATGTTTATATCCCAATGCGTGGGGTGCAGTGTGACATCTTCGCCGATAATTGTGGTTTACTAAAACGATGTTTTTTTTATTTTAGGCAAAACAATATTGCATTTCATTGTTTATGAGCTCCAACCTTTGAAAGCTTTCATCGGATGCGAGAAATTGAAGTGAAGAACAACTTGAATATTCTTTATAATGGCTTTTATTCTTTGTTATGTGGGCAGTATATGATCGTAAGTATTTGCTGCACTTTTCAAAGAATTGCATTCTTGATAAGTTCTTATTACATATTGCAGCCTAATTTGCATTTTCGAAATTTGTGTACGTCGGTTGCTTCCCGTGAGTTAATGTCAAAACTTCCAGTGGGATACGCGGTTATATATTAGCCAGTGCTAAAAAAAAAAAGAGTTGAAGATGTAAACGTTTGTTTGCAACTTACAGGGAAGCGAGGAGCTGTTTGTTGTTGAACCCATTGTGCCTCGTGCTAGTCAACCAGAGATGGTGGCATCACCAGCTGAGCCAGCCTTGGGCCAGAATTCTCTGTCTGCCAGGCAGCCGCTGGGGTTGCGAGATGCATTGGACGACGACGAGGCAAGCGTAAGTGATGCTGGCTTTGTTCACTCGAAAGGAGTTTGCGAGTTTTGTGTAATGCCTGAAAATGTTTTTTGGCCAGTGCTTTGAGTCGTTTTTAGGTGGCTTTAATGTAAATTGATTCTGGAACTCCTGAAGAGTCGCGTAAATTTTACTGATAGCTTCGCGGCAAAACTGTCCTGTGCAAAACTATAGAGATGTTGACACACTGTAGCATTCATTTCGTGCGGTATTCGTTGCTGCTAGTTGCGGTGGCGATCGCTAGTTGGTGCACGTGCTACCTCGGCAAGGATCAGTGCGCTTTCAACGGGAAAAGACTGTGTGAAAAGAGCACTTCTCTCTGGAGCGGCCGGATCTGCTTACACCAGCGTTTTGTTCGCAATATCGTATCCAACAGAGTTGGCTGCCAGCCTTACTTCGTATAACATTACAATTTCTTTCTATTGCATTCACTGCATTGTATTCAACGCGCCATCGTGTTGCCAGAGCTAATCGGCCAATCGCAAAGGCTACGGTTCCTCGAGCTCGCGGCACAAGCGAAAACGTGTGACGAATCGACCTCCGAAGATGCGTCGTCACCGGGGTCTCGAAGACTTTTCATTAGCACCTAATCTGACATACCCTTAGTAGTGCCGACACGGTTGTCGTCAATCTAAAAAAAAAAAAAAAGCAACACTGAACGTCGTCGGACCACTCCATGCACGGGCACACGGTATCGAAAACGAAGAGCGGACAAGGATATCGCAAAAACAGATATCACAGAAATCTGGAACAACATTCCTAGATTGTCTGAGGTGAAAATTCGTGATATCAAAGTTGTCTCTTGTTGTTACTGTGTTACATAAAGGAAAATACATGTGCTTTTATGGAGTAACGATGGAGAATAAAAAAAAAACTGTTGTGGAGAGGAATTCGTTATATGGAGGTTTGTTAAAAGCAGGTTTAACTGTATTAGGTTTGATATTTGAAACCTTCAAATATATTCACACCCCTAGTTCGCGCTTGTAAATTGAGGAAATATTTACTAGCTTTTTTGCTTGTGTTTTGCAATCATTTGTTTCATTTTGTTGTTTCATTAGGTTGATGTTGTGGATGGCGCTGTTGGCGAAGATCAGGACCACGAGGAAAGTGAGCGGGATGAACGGATGGAAGCCTCTGAGCACGACGGGACGCCTGCTCATGAGCACAATGACGAAGGTGTGTAGCATCCTGTGTGTATGTGTACCTTTGCTGGAGAAGGCAGTGAAAGTCTTCATGAAGGGTTTCTGTGCAGAGAGCGACAGTGACAGTGACCCAGATAGTGCGTCATACCAAAGCAACCAAGACAATGCCAGTGCCCAGAGGAGTGCCACAACTGGTGCTACAGCAGGATCCGATGCCGGTATGCATGTCAGCATTCTTGTTGCATCTTGAGAACCAGCTTTTTTTTTTTTTTTTTTTTTGTAAGCGAGGCTTCTGTTACCCAGATTTCAATGGTGGCATTGTACACGAAAGTCCCAGTGCCGGCGAGCGTACGAAAATGTGGCCCGGTTAGAATATCCGATCACATGCAAATTTGCATGCGCTGTTTTCCAGTAAATCATGCTCTCTTGCTTCTTGGCTTGTCAGTGACCAGCCATTTCTGATGTGGCAGTTTAGCCTTTTATTGAGTTGACTTGTCACTTCACGCTGCTAAATGTCCTTATGGCCTGGATATGAAGAAGAAGAAATGGACATGGGCTGGGCACCTAGCGCATAGGCAGGATAGTTGCTGGTCATTAAGGGTAACTGACTGGATTACAGGCAAATGCACGAGGGGAAGACAAAGTTAGGCGGGCCGATGAGATTAAAAAGTTGGCAAGTATAGCGGGGCAGCAGAAAACACAAGTATGGGTGGATCAACGGATCATGGGAGCGGCCTTTGCCCTGCAGTAGGCTTAGTCAGGCTGATGATGGTGATAAAGGCATGACCATTGCCTTTAGCAACTCGAGTGTTGCGCTGCTAAAGCAAGTGAATGAAGGTTCTGTTCCCAGCACAGGTGAAAGAAACAGTTACGTCGAGAGCATTGCGCTATAAAAAGAAAAGTAGCCTGTCAGTCATGCAGCAGACAGATTCCCTTGCCCACCATTGGGAATTCCCCTATATGGCAAGAGCTACCGGATTTTTCGAAGCGGCAATTAATTTGGAGGCTGAGATTAGTGCGTGTTGGGCTCAACACCTGTTAATACTTGCAGAAGATGAGTCTGCTGAATCGTCCAACATGGAGGAAGAGGAAGAGAGCGAGGCCGGTGATACTGAGCCCGATACGGAGGAGCTGGCGCTGCTCGACGAGCAGCTGGAGCGGCGAGGGGGACCGTCGAGCAGTGCGGGTGGACCGGGCGGCCTCGGAGGCTCGCGACCGGGCAGCCTGGCACCCCAGCATCTGCAGTGGGCCCTGCGCCAGAGAGACCCTGCTGGCCGCTCGCATGTCACCTCTTCTGGTGAGTGTCACTCTGTCTACTACGAGGCTTGCCCAGAGCTCTCATGATTTAGAAAGCACAGAGTTTTCTAAAATTAACTAAAGGGTACTGGGGTGCTGCGATTGTTCAGCGACCATAGAAATATTGGGTGGTACATGGATTTGCCTAGTCTTCGTGTTTGCGGGCCTTGAATGCACTTGTGGCTTCGTTTATTGCCGTGTTTTGCTTTTGTTCCGAATGAAAGAACAGACAGTTATTAACTTCATGAGGTGATTTGGAATGAAGAGTCTAAAAAGTTAAAGTAGTGAAGCGCAATTGCTGAATATTTGCCGATTGTTGTTTTATGACAAAGCAACTTTAAGTCATGCGAAGCCAACGGGAGCCGAAAGTACAGTCGACGTCCGATTTCCCGGACGCCCGAAATTCCGGACATGCCCGATTTCACGGACTCATCTGTGGCACCGTCAGGTTTCTCGTAAAGTCAATGTATTAAAAGGTCTAAAATTCTGGACGCTTATAGCCTTCATTCAGCATTTGATTTCCCTGACTTTTTACTGTTAACCGCCGACCAAAAGTCACCACGCCGCCGCCATTTTGGTTGTTTTCATATCCTCGCGCCGCCAACCGCTACACCGTGCTGCGGCCACCGTAACCTCGAAACACCACATGTCAATCCGTTGGCAGCCGTAACTTAGCAGCTTAGCCAAGCTAAACCTCACTGTGTTCGTTCACGTGTTGTTTTGTCAGCTCTGCGGTCGTGTCTGCAGTTGATCGTTTGCTGCTGCGCGCTATCTTCAATGATCACATTTCCCGACCTTCAGCATCCACTGAGTTTCTAGCTGTTTCGTGCTACGTTTTTCGTCGAGGGGATTCGCCGTTTACAGCGATGGCACCGACTGCTCCTTCGTATTCGTCTGCGCCTTCGAAGCGCACAAAGCCCCCTCGTAGGCTCACGATGGGAAAAGCAACGCTGTTGACCTCAGGTCTGCCGTCCGCATGCTTGTGGAATCGTGGAAGGTGGTTGCGCAAGAGACTCTGCGGAACTGTTTTCGCCACGCCGGCTTCACACTCGACGCTGAGACAACCGTCTCGCCTTAGGTGGACAGCTGTGTGACAAACTGCCATTTGCGGATGTTACCTTCGACGATCTGCGCGCTGCCGGCGTGTCGATTCCAGCCGGGATAAGCTTTGAGGGCTTTGCGGACGCTAACAAAGACCTCGAGCTTTGTGTGAACTTGACCGATGACGAAATCATTCGTCAAGTTACGGAGAATTCCGCCGACTCCAACACCAAGAACGAAGAGCCATCTCCTACAAAGCCAACGCGAGCACTGATGACGGTGTACAGCGGCAACATGACGTTGACTGAAATTGAGGCAGACATGATTGCGGGCAAGCGGAACGCCGTGCAAAAAAAAAAATAAAAGACTCCTTTGCGTTCAAGTGCTAACCTATGATGTAGCGCCGGCCACGTCGGATTTTTTGTTTATATATATAAACGGCTCTTTTCAAAGTCACCTAATGATACATTGGCTGAATTGCAATGGGAATCTTATACTCCGGCCGTTACCCTGTCCGTCAGCGAGAAATGCCTACAAAAAGAGGTGCGTTTTTACGTGCATTCGTTCTTCCGAACGTTTTCTCAGTCCCTTGAGGATCCTGAAAATCGGACGTCGACTGTACAAAAATTAGACAAGTCTGTGTACTACCCAACATTTTCATGCTCTTTTAAGCACCGTGCGTTGCAGCTCCTACAGACACTAGCACCAGAGTTCCCTCTAGTGTATTTATAGGGAACTCTATGGTACGATGTGCTGGGTAGCCAGGCTGAATTTCTTCACTGGTTTTCTATGCACTACTCTTCATGTTCATAGGAGGTTTGCTTTGTTTTACTTATCATGTGCACAGTTCTCAAATTGTAACTTTGTGGAGTATGTATAGCACTAGTAGTGCTATTCTTTCATCTAATTTTTTGAAGAAATAGAAAAGCTGATGAGGTAGTATTGTATTTTTTTGTGGAAAAAAAAACCGGTGGGGGGGGGGGGGCACTTCTTAGTAGACTTATGCGTAATTACTTTAATTTCTAGAGGGCTTATTGTCAAGCTTTCCAAAAAAGAAAATTGATTAAGTTGTTGTTGCATGCGAGTTTCAGTTAATAATTACAATTAGCATGTAATTAAATATATAGGTATACACTGAGTCACATTCCGTTTTGTCACAAAAAGAATATCATAGGCTCGAGTTGTGTGTGCAATCAATTTTTGACATATAAACCATCGAGAGAGCGCAACTAAGCTCTACACACGAGAAGGAACAGACAGGAACAGGCGCTGAGACCTCATTATTTACCTAGTGTGAGGATTAACTCTTGCCTGCTTGATATTAAAGGTGTATATTTAAGTCACCAAGAGTGTATTTGGAATCACAGTGTTTTACATAACGGTGTTCAGTTGATGAATAACTCACCATGGTGTTGAGTTATTGAACAGGTTCCAAGAGAGAAAGCGTACTCAGTAAAAGAGAATGACAGCGTAATGAAATTCGTAAATTTGCAGGCATAAGATGGAATTGACTTGTGCGATGCAGGTGCTTATCGGAAGATGTTGGGAGAAGCCTTCATCTTGCTATTGACATTGATGTGTTGGGTATGACAAGAACGATAAAGGGGTGCGCAGTGGTTTTTGAGGCGCGATTTGCGGTGTGCATAGCTTTACAGTGGGGTGTGCCTCGTTCTGGGAAGGGTCGGTTTCCTTGGCAGGGACGGGTGGCCTGGTGTACATCGACCCTGGCTCACTGCGCCGATCAGCTGCCGTGGCTGCGGCGGCGGCCAGTGGTGCCAGCTCGGGCTCATCCGTTGCTGCCGCTGCTGCTCTGGCGCCTGAACTGAGTCCCGGCACAACGGCAGTGGGGCTTGCGCGGGCGTTTGGGGCAGTGTTGCGGCAGGTTGCTGACCTGCTTGGTGCTCTGCAAGACAACCAGAACCAGGTTGGCCTGGGACTTCCCAAGACGCTGGAGGTCTCTTACCAGGACACACTGAATATTCAGGTAAGTAAACCATCAGATTTGACAGGCTTGGGCTTGAACACAAACTACTTGTCGGGTAATACCAGCTTTTCGCCTTAGCGGTGTTGAGAAATAATTTTTGAGTCTGCACTCTGTTTAAAGGGTCAACACTTCTTGACCATGGTAGGAAAATGCCTCTGATGGCTCATCAAAGCTCCCAAGGACACGTGAACGAAGCATTCTAGCACAGCACGGGACCTGGAATTTACGTTTATCAAGGCTGGCTAGAAATTTCTTTCCCTTCTCACAACAGATGCAAGAATCCCAATTGACTGTCTCAGTAAATGCAAAGTGTTAGGCTGCTGACTGATTTGAGCATCGTGATCTGCGTAGTTACTGCAGCTGCCATGGGATGCTGCGATGTGCCCGCACTGCACTCTGTAGCGCTGAAATTACACACAGTAGAAAATTACACCAGCGTGCTCATGATCACACTTAAAGTAAGCCATGCGTTAAAGAATTTGGTGGATACTGAAAAGTCTTGCGGCAGTTCACTCGTGAGTTACGAAGTTACTGTTATCAAGTAGTTTGATGAATGCTTGGAAAACATTTGCACGGCTCCCATTAAAGTGAAATTTGTTCCTGCAGGCCTACTTGGACTTCCACCTGAAGCCCACTTGGGACTGGCTTGTGGCTGTCATGGACTCCACAGAAGCCCAACTTCGTTTTGGCTGTGCCCTGAGCAACCACTCAGACCCAAGCAGCACTGTGATAGCTCCGCGTGTGCGGAGAGGACTCTTTGAGGATCGTCTAGTCGCTGCTGGAGGCCTGGACGGCCGCCGGAGGAACCGCCTTACAACCTACGGTAAGTTGAAAGGATGATTAAGGATTCCGGGATAAGCGTAAAGAAGTTTGTTGCACGATAGAAGCATTGTGCCAGCCCATGGTGAATACCTTAAGGGGGGACATGGGTCTCGGGGCTCTCTCATTTATTTTTGAACCAAATGTGACAAAAGTTGGCATGCTTACTTAGTTTGTTCTCTTGATTCTAAAAATGTAGTTATTTTTTCTGTAGCTTCATTAGTTAAATAAATAATCAAGATAACAATTTCTGTTGTTCTTACCACAATGGAAAAATAACCACCCGTCAAGAATTTATAAATGACATAGGGATTGACAGTAGGAAGCATAAGACATACATCATAGGAAGCACTTTTTTGATTGGGTCATTATTTCTTACTTTACAGTACACTAAACTTCACGGCTCTGAATGTGGCCATTGTGTGGTCACACAAAAGACTAGTTTAAAAAACTTGCATCAAGAGAAATCAAAATCTGCTTCCTATGTTGTGTGCTCCAAACATATAGCTTCAGGCTACAAAAAAAAATATTCTGCTATCTGTAATAGTTTCTGATATATTGCAGTAATTTTCATGCAGGGTGTACAAATTGCCATTTTGAGAAAATGAAGAAAACAAAGAGTTCTAACATTTTTAACTGTAAAAATTTATGTACTTAGAATTACATAGCTATTGACATATAAATGATGGCTAGAAAGCCTAAGGAGTGCAACATTGCAAGCTGATCGAAAATTGAACGAGCTCTTCTCAAATTACAGCACAATAAATTTCATTGCATGTAAACAAAAACAAGAACTTTTATAATAAAATAAAAAAGAGGCTGCCCATTAAAAATAAGCTCTCAGCATTATTTTTTGTGCACATTTAGCTACATTGTGCAAAAACAATTACAGCTCTAGTTGTCCTAGGGCCACTTTTACCGAACAAGCAACAGAAAGTGGTCAAAAGCTGTGCTTCAAGAATAATGCTGTTAAAACTTTATTTCGCCGTTCTGAGTGAAAGATATCATGGCAGCATACTTTTAGTCAGTCAATATGCACCGGGAATTCAGTAGAACTGATTGATTGCACGAGCGTGTCGTTTCTTCTAGTCCTGTAGCAAGTTGTCCCCGTGTGCTCGTCTGCCGCGACGCCGCTTATCAGTTCGGTGACTGTACTGACCGCGATGTGCGACAAATGTGCGTGCGTCATCCGCAATCTGTCGAATAACACGGCGATGTTTTCCGGCTTGTCCACAATGAGTTACCCGTAAATGTCGCGAACCAAAGTTGCTCCCTCGCTCATCAATTTCGAGGCTACACGAGTGCCGAGGTGTTAGTTTCCGTTTCACGTAAGACTGCCGCATTTTCGAGCGGAGATCGTGACAACGTTGCGAACACGTTGTTAAAAGCAGTCTACCTATTGCCAGTAGCCTCCATTGCGGGGGCGGCGAGCATGTTCACCGCGAATGGATTGACCTTCTATTGTTCGTCAACGCGCGGCGTACTCCACTCTAACGACCCGTCGCGCAGTTCAAGGTCCTTTCTTCAGGCGGGGGGAACCGCAGCATCGGCGAGTTTAGCGATGAGACTGCGCTTCCGTTCCTTCGCTACAAAGATTGATATCTCTTGTAGCTTTACTTTTGCTTTTTACTTGCCATCCTCTAACTGATGACGCTGCAAAACACAGCCGTTCTCAGTAACGTTGTCGGCAAACAACGGGCTCGTACGTGAGATAGGCCTACACCGGTGACTCTGCGACCGCCGTTGACCGCATCGAGTTCGTTATCCTCGTTGTCTTGAGCTGTAGCGGGGCTCTTTCTGAAGTTCGCAGCAAGTGAACGACCTCCACACCCGCTTCACAAATTACTGTAGCACGAAACTTCTTTACTGCCACAGGCAGTCAGTAGCACCATGACAAAATGGTGCATGTCCGTGCGGGTCACGATGGTGAAGCTGATGCTGAAAGCGCCCCTTGGCCAATCGAGTGCCTAGGTTTTGTCACGTGCCCCAAGCAGCCAATTGAATCACGCGCTAGTGCTTCTAGATGACGCGTTTTTGCTAAAAAACCAATGAGCCAGGCGAACCAGCGGTGGCGGGAAATTGAAGATGAAGAATGACGCTTCCAAGCGAGACCAAGATGAACACGATAGCTCGTGTGTAACGGCAACAGTTCGGCACGGAAAAAGTGCGATTTTAGCGCCAATTTGCGCTCACATTCATCTCACAGGGAGGTTATAAATTGATTTTGCACCAGAAATAATGACACGAGAAGCTAGGAACTTCTCAGATAGGTGAAAAAATAGGTACAGATTCCGAAAATGTCAGCTTCAAAAAGTCGATTTTTTGCGATTTTTGGCCTTCTAAGACCCATGTCCCCCCTTCCTGCTATAACAGGAGAGTTCCAAGGCATTTAGCGATAGACCTTGCAGTTGCCGCTGTTTCTCATTTACCCTTGGTATCAACCCGTTGGCAGTGCAAATACATTGAATTTTTGCGTGTGCTCACTTGACGCCATCAGTCTGACAGAGTAGGCATTTGCTGTGAGTTTGTGTTCCTTCAGGAACTTTGTCTCTGAAATGATGCCTTGCAATCTCTGCATCTTTTATGAAAGCCTCTAAAGGTGATTTTTAGGCTGGTGTGAGTATTGAATTTTAGATTCGAAGTGAATAGTGATTTTGGTCAAATAATTTCGAATCGAATTAGAATAGTATGCATCTCATATTAAGCAGAAAAACTGGCATACCGTAATTACTCGAATCTAACGCGCACCTTTTTTCCGGTTAAGCGAGTTCATAAATCGCATGCACGTTAGAATCGAGTACGAACAAAAAAATTGCGGTCAATCTATTGCCATCGGCAAATCCAAAATGGCCGCCCCCTATGTGCGTCGGCATGGCGCGTCGGCCATTTCTGTCTATGTGTTTCCCATGTGCGGCACTTCGTACGTGTGCTGAGGAACTCGAGTGCACCTCGATGCCGCCTTTAAAAGAAAAGTCATCGCGTGTGCAGAAACGGACGGAAATCGGGCCGCATCGCGGTCGTTCGGAGTTCCCGAAACGTGAGTGCGGGACCGGCAGGAACAAAAGCAGAAGATTGTCGACAGCAAAGCTTCACGCAGAGGCTTCAGTGGACCACATCAGGGTCGGTTTCCGCAAATTAATGAGCTGCTCGGCGAGTATGTGCTTGGGCAGCGAGCGGCACAGCGGCCCGTGACGACAGAACTGCTCCAAGTGCGGGCTATGCAATTAGTCTTAGAAAAAGGTCTAATGCGGAGCCAGTTTAAAGCGAGCAGGTGCTGGCTAACTACTTTATAAAGAAGAAAGGCTTTTCCCTCCGAAGGGGAACATGCATATGCGAAAAAAAGTTTCGCGGAGGAGTACGATGAAAAGCTTCACAGTTTTCAGAGGTTCGTCCTAAACTTGCGGCGCAACAACGGCTACCTGCTTGGGCAAATCGGGAATGCCGATCAGACGCCTCTTTACTTCGACATGCCTGGCCCCATAACCGTCGAGAAGAAGGGGGCGAAGCAAGTTCGCATGCTGACATCGGTCCACGGTAAAACTACAGTGACGGCAATGCTCTGTTACACGTCAGATAGGCACAAGCTTTGCCCGTACCTCATATTTAAATGGAAGACGCTCCCGAAAGTAGTAGTTTTTTTGAGTGGTGTGATCGTGCGGGCCAGCGAGAAAAGTGGGTGCGCGTTACAATCGATGTCTTACGTTTTTTTTTTTTTTCCGCGGTGGAAATCGGGTGCGCGTTACAATCGAGGGCGCGGTAGAATCGAGTAAATACGGTAATTGTCATGACCTAACTTGTACAACATTTTTTAGAAATCGCTACAAGGTCTGTGCAAACGTCTTGTTCAAAGGAAGTGGAAACAACTGAATCGTAGAAGGATCTCACTTCCGGTAGAATGCAAGTGATAACCTGTAAAAGATCTTATGTTTCAAAATTTATTATTCGCCATGCATATAAGTCTGTATACCAAGTTTTTAAGCTTAATCCTTGAAGTAGGGCTTCGCGGCAGTGCGGATTTTTTATGAATATGCGTTTTCACGGCTTAGCAACCCTCTACTAAAGTGAAACCGCCTTTACAGGGACTAATATACATCTATTTGTTCATTTCGAACACTTTGAAATTTCTAATAATTTAAATTTGAATCGAAGCCAATATTTGCTCGAATATTCAAAGCATTCGAATATTCGCACAAGCCTAGTGATTTTGCAATGACCACATTGTGAATTGCTTTAGGGATACCGGTTAAGTATGGCAGCAACAACTTATGTGTGATCCTCCAGGTGAAATCCTGATTTGCCGTCAATGTTCTGCAGGTTCGGAAGGAGTGTCTGCCAGGAGGGACTTCCTTTCGTATGCCCTTTCGCTGATGCGTGCTCACAACAATGAGCACTTTGACTCCTTGCCCGTGATGGATGTTGCTTCGTTGAAACATGTCGCATATGTCTTTGATGCACTCATATACTTTATGCGTGCGGGAGCAGATGACTCGGAGACATTGCGTGACGGGTTCCTCCTTCTGGATCCATGGTATGCAGAGGTAAGCACACCTGTTACATACGTCTCTCACTAATTTTAGGGATGGGCGAATAGTGGATTGGACGTTCGAAGCGAATTCGAAGCGAATAATGATTTGGTCGAATAATTTCGAATCTAATAGTTCGAATAGTGTACATCACATATTATAAAAAAAAATTTGCATTTTTTCATGGCCCGAGTAATTTACACAATTTTTTAAAAGAAATTAGAACTCATGTAGGCACAGCATTTTGTGAAATTAAAAATTGTTAATAGTTGAATTTTATTCACAAATCTAACTTTTTTTTTACTGCACTCGCAAGTTTTCATGCAAAAATACCGGCTGCTCCACATGGTCTGGGAGCAGCAGTTCCCGCCGGCTGCTGACAACATTCCCTGCTGTTGAAAACAGCCTCTCCCTCCTTGCCTGTGTGGCAGGAATTGAGAGGTACTTTTGTGCCACCTTGGCCAGTGCTGGGTACAGTCGGCTGCCATGGGTCTTCCACCACTCCAAAGGGTTTTCTGAACGGGGAAGCACAGGGGCGCCCAAGTATTCTGCCACTTGAGAAGGGACACTTTCGTGCGCGTTGTCTTGCAGTACATTAGAGGTTAATGAAGAAAAAACACTCCAAAGAGTGTTAGCTGGGGGCTTCTCCATGGCTGGGCAGACAGGTGCCTGGGAACATTCGTTTTGGGCTGGCATTAGCTCATTTGCTGCAGCTGCAAGTGCGGCTTTTGCCCACTTTTTTTTTACTGTCTTCAGTGTAGCAAATGTCTTTGTAGCGAGGGTCAACTAGCATTGCATTGGCCGGCACATTTGCCATTTTCAAGCCAGGGAACCTTGTGGCAAGACTGCGCAGAAGGCTCCTTGCAAACAATGCTGCTTCCTCGCCTTGAGACGCATGCTTATGTAGCACCACTTGCGCACATATCTAACATGACGAGAGGTATCACTTGGGAAAGTGTGGGATAGCGGTCCGCGCACAGCTCTGTCGTTGCTTGGTCCAGAGGCTGCAACACTTTTACAGCCGCAGCCTATAATTTCCATTCTCTGGAGCCTAAGTTGTCCACATCTGAATCGCAAAGTTCAACTGAAATTGGGGCACGAAGTTCGACGAGTCTCTCCATCATGGCATACTCGCTGTTCCAGCGTTTGGGAACGTCTTGAATCACTTCATGCTGGGCCATGTGCATGTCCTTTTGTATGTCCATAAGCCGTGCACGTGCACGTGCGCTTCTTTTGTAGCGACCTACAATCGATCGACACTTCGCACAAAGCTGGGAAAAACTTCTCTTTTGGCGTCATTTATGCACAGCTGCAGGGTATGTGCAAAGCAGAGGAGTCCTGACCAGTTGGATTTGGCAACAGCTGATAAGAAGTTCCTGCCGTTGTCGGTAATGACAAAAGTCGGGATGTTGTTGGGCAGACCCCACTCTTCGATCACGTCTTGGAGAAACTGAATTATATTTTATCCAGTATGCTCCTGCGGCATTGGTTTGCAGGCGAGGGCATAAGCGTGCTGCCTAAAGTCGTGATCCATCATGTGGGCCGTAACACACATGTAGCTGTCGCCGGCCCTCGATGTCCACCCATTCGTTGTTAAAGTGGAGCACTCAGCACCACCGTCGTCAAATACGGCCCTAATGTGCTTCTTCAGTTCATTTTTTTTGGCCGCGTACAAATCCGGAATGACCGTTCGTGAAAAGGTCTTCCGCGACAGAACGACGTACTCTGGAATTGCACATCGCATCATCTCGATGAAGCTCGGTTCCTCGACCACGCTGTATGGCTGCAGGCAATGAACGCTGCAATCTTCTTAGTCATCTCTTGTGCTTTTACCGATGATGGCTGAAGTGTAGGCTTAAACAAGCTGGTCACGGTCAGCTGCGATGACAGCCCCTTTGGTTCACTTTTTTTTTTCGGAAAACTGTAAAGCTGATGCAATTCCGAGTACTCTTTGTACTTGCCTGGGTGTCTCTTCAAGTGGGTGACAAGCGTCGTCGTGGTACCAGTAGGCGTCTTCAAAACAACTCCGCACGTCTCGCACTGCGCTTCGCCTCCAGCAGGCACTTTCGGGAAAAAGTCTCATATCGGATTCGTGTACGCGCGCTTACAGGACACAGGCGCGGTCGACACCATCTTCAACTGTGGAGGCAGCGGTTACCGAGGGCGAGATAAGCCAACACGTGTAAGCGCGGCTGAAGCTCGAGGAACACAAAGAGAGAAAGAAAGCAAAAAAATTGTCTCCAGCAATGCGGGGCACGCAATGAGCTTTTGGGTGACGATTGCCGTGAACATGGCAGCGATGACGTATTTCCGGCTCCTCAATGCATGGCCTTGGAGATTAACGGATGTATGAAGTGGCTCGATGTTTGTAATGCTAGGTGCTGCTGAATACATTGACAAGAGCAGGAGGACACATATGAATCACTCGCCCGACTGCATGAATTATTGAGACATGTGTTTGCAAATTTGTGTTGGAGAGAAGCTGAAGTCGTAACATCAATTGACCAATTTTGTTGCATCCTTTCTTCAGTAATATTTGGTAAATCTGTACTGAAAATATCTTCAAGAGCAACCATCCACTGTCGTTTTGAACTCTGTGTAGCATGTTCTTGAACGATAATTTGTAGCAGCTAGGATTACTTTTGCAAGATTTTGTAAGTCTCCAAACTAATTGCATAGTATATAGCGGCAATCAGTCATCTTGTCACTGAACAAAGATGGCATCTTTGCACAGTGCGAGAAACGTCAATTATTCACACTGCATGTATGGTTGGAAGTCACGCTAAAGTGATGGCCTAAGAATAGTGCCTCAGCTCTCAGCAAAACCTTGTTAGGTAGCCGTGGTGACTTCACTGTATAGGGGTTGTGTAAAAGAATGCTGTGCAGTTGTACATAAGCCCTATTTCTCCATCATGGTGTCTCGTAAGTGTAGTCTTTGAGACTTGAGATGCCATTGGTCACACAGACTAATCGATTGTTTGGTCGAACACCTTTGTTATTGTTATGGCCTGCCTGCATGCTAAGTAGGACTCGTATGCCATGCATTGTGAACCAAAAATAACCCTCCTGCAGGACTACAATGAAAATGAAGACCCCGAGGAAGAGGCTGGCGGAGGTGGCTCAGCCATGCAGGTCGACATGGACAGCTGCTGCGAAGAGGACACCACGACGGGTGCCTCGGGTGCAACGGAGGGTGCCTCGGCAAACACGGCGGCTGCTGGCAGCAACCGTGGTCGTCGACACCCCTTCTTCCAGCGTTCAGACTCGACCCTCTGCCTGGGCTGCCAGGCTCCCGACCCCTTCAGCACACCCCTGGCACAGGTAGGGTAGCCTGCCTCTGCTTGATTGTTGGCATGTTAACTTGGTAGTGTCAATAGAGGGTAGAGTTTGTGAACATAGTTTTTCGTTTTAGATTAAAGAGCTTCGCATCAGTACTTAAGTTCGACCTTCTTTGGCAGTGAAGGTGAAAAGGCAGATAATATGCGATGAACCTGAGATGTTGTGCAGCAAGATTGCAAGTTGGGCCGGTTGGTTTACATTCATGTTTAAAAGTTCGGTTGAAGCACACTGAAAAACACTGACGAAAAGAAGCGGCAGGACAGTGCTTGTTCTTGTCTGTGTTTTTATGTGTGCTTCAGCCAAATTTTTATATGAGATGGTTCACCACTTTGTGCATGCAGCCAGTGTAGGAGGTTGTATAGTTCGGAAATGTGTAGAATCAAGGAGGCATGATGATGCAACCAATTAACTTCAGTCTCATGTTCACAGTCATCCAATGATGCCCCTTCAGCTCTTCTGTGATTTTATCCTTGCACCACATTCTTTGGGAAACAATGAACTGTTATTCTCTCTGAGGCTTTTCTGCGAAATGCTGACCACCATTCTACCATATGCACTTCACTGATGATTGTGGGCTTCAATTGTTTCTTGAAATCTAGTGTGTTTACATGACACTTCGAAGTGCTTTAGTATGTGTGTGGTAACCTGGGTGATTATGAATACTCCTCCTAAGTGCAAACTAAAGGTGACTGTTTTCTAGTACAATACTTGTCCTCTGAACGAGCTGCAGTGGCCAGAAGGCAGGTCTGCCTAGACTGTGTTGTTTCTCACCTCTTACTCCACTATTCGCACACAGGCCTTGCCACTAGCTGACCGACCTCAGCTTCTGACACCCACGGCAACACGCCAGGAGCTTTTTGGGGCACCACGCGTACCGCAGGCCTCAAGCGGAGGTGAAGGGGGACCCTCGCCTCTCCTGCCCCCTCGGCTGGGCCTCTCGAGGGCCTCGGGGAGCAGCCTGCTCACGAGCACAGGACGCGTGGCCGAGGTCACCAGAGCTCCCATCATTGTAGCCGCTCCGTCATCGGCGCGCAAGGGTGTTCTTCCCACCCCCACAGCACCAACGAGCGCGGTGGCAGCTCAGGAGGGCACCACTGCCATTCCCACGTCATCTGGGCTCAGTTTACCCTCTTCACTGCCCTCCACTCAAGGAAAATCCAGTGTCATCGTCCTTGCTGGCTCACACCGGAGCCAGGGGCAGTCAGTGAGCACCCTCAAATTCTTTTTCTCCATATCAACATAGTGGAAAGTGGTGCAAACACTGGAAGACCTTGCTTCTAATTTATCTATTACACTGTAACTAAGGCTCTGCGCAAGAGCAGACAAATCTGTTCCTGAAAAAAAAAAAAAAAAAACTGTCGCTGTGATTCGAACCTTTTTTTCTTTTTCAAAACAAGCTTTCCAGTTTTACTTATGAAGAAAGCACCAAAAAACAGTTTACACAGTCAAGTTCAGTTGTAGAGTCCGATGCTCGTGCATTGTGCCAAAAGTATGTCCTTACGTCCTCATCTTCCATTTTCAGTCACAGTCTTCGGATGGCCATGTTCCCGCGTCCTATTCTGGTGCACCTAGTCCTGCTGCCGAAGTCACGGTTACTTCGAGCAACACATTGCCCTCACTAGCGAGAGCAGAAGGAACGTCATCATCAGCAACTCCATCTGCCAACCTGGCAACTGCACAGCCAAACACGAGCAGTGGGATTGGTAGCATGTCATCTTCAAGGTGAGCGTGGTTGCGACTGAGTTCATTTTCCTCCTACCAATTGCACATTTAGTATTCACACGTAGCCGCATGTAAACATTTCAGCCGTGGTGGCGCACCATCTACAAGTAGTAGCGGTGGCACCAGTGGTGCCTTGGGCCAGCTGGTGTCTCACGAAGTGTTGCTGAGCCGGTGGCAGCTGACGCTGGAGCTGTTCGGGCGGGTCTTTGTGGACGATGTGGGTGCCGAGCCAGGCTCGGTCATCAGCGAGCTGGGTGGCTTCCCGGTCAAGGAAGTGCGATTTCGTCGAGACATGGAGAAGCTGCGCAACTCCCAGCAGAGGGACCTTACGCTCTCCAAGGTGTGCTGCCTCTCCATCTGGTGTCAGTGAGCGAGTGCCCACAGCTGAGCTTTCTTTTGAGAACATGGTGGCGTCTGGCATGTCACGTAATGTCTACAACTGATGTCAGTTTCTTTAGAGTAACGAATGGCTGCTAACAAACTGCAGTTGAGGGTGATCGGTGAGATGGCGCTGTTGCGACTGCTGGAAGTTTGCCGTTGCTGGACAAACTAAAGTACTTCTGCTAGACTTCTGTACTGCCACATTCAGCCCTCATTAACCACTACAGCTGCTATTGCTTCCGCCTTGCAGATAGAGCGTGAGCGTAACAGCCTGCTGCAACAGACGTTCAAGGAGCTGAACAACCAGTACAGTGCCTACAGCCGCCGCAGCATGGGGGGCACTCCTCCCTTGGCCATGAACAGGGTCAAGGTCACCTTCAAGGATGAGCCCGGTGAAGGTTCCGGGGTGGCGCGCTCCTTCTACGCGGCCATCGCCGAGGCCATCCTCTCACCCGAGAAGCTTCCCAACCTGGAGGGCTGCCAGGCGGGCAACCGGTCACTGCAGTACAGTGAGCGTCACCTCCCTTGTAAGGTTGAACGTTGGGCATGGGGGGTGTGCAGTAGGCTGGGTGAAATGAGCTAGCTCTTGTGAAAATTAGCTAGATCGGCTGTCTGAATAATGACAGACTCTAGAGGGGATGCTCTAATTTGCTGTCGTGGCTTGGCGACAATGACATTGCTCAGCTAAGCATAAGGCATGGATGTGATTCTCAACCTCGGTGATGGCATTTCGATAGGGGCAAAACAGAAGACAATGCAATAAGATTTAGGTGGCTTATAAAGGCTGTTGAAATTAACTTGGAGTCAACCACTGTGGTGTGCCTCATATCCATTATTGGTTTTGCTGCTTAGACCCCAAAATTTAAATAGGAAACCCTAAAAATTGAGCTTTTGTCTCTTCTTTTGAGTGGAAATATTTTCATTTAAGAACAGGAGTTCACACATGTACCTTGTGAGGGGACTTGTGTTACCGTATTTACTCGTATAATCCCGGCACTTTTTTTTAGCGGAAAACGGATGCAAAGTTTGGGGGTGCGAGAATTACACGGGGAAAACCTTCCACGAAAACTTAGAGCTAACAAGAAAGTGAAGTGGCCGCAAATCGGTGTTCTCACACCAGCAACTAACAGAAAGCTTTGAGAAGTACTAATTAAAATTTAACTAAGCAATAAAAGTAGAGGTTCATCACAAGGCAAGATTTATTTCAGACACGAAAAGTGCAATGAAATACTAGTCAAGAATTAAAATACCATACGCAAAGCTTGTGGGCGTTGGGGTAGCGTTCCTCACTCAACAAGAGCCCTCAAAAGGTAAGCGAGGATGTCAGTATTGGGCTGATGGCTATTTAAAAAAATCGTCCACAGTTTCCTTCTGAGGAAATAAAGTCTACCATCAATCCCAGTCTTGAGCACACGGCAGGCCCAACGCGTCTTGGTGGATTTCAGCTGCCGTCACCAGTAGCGAACACAAAACACGTCGACTCCGAAGGGCCTACCGGCGGCCCTGTTGCCGTTGTTTAGTGCATGATCAATAATTTTCAACTTCAAAGCAGCCGTGTAGCTTCAGTATCGCCCCATAACGTCACAAGATTACTGACACAACATACAAAACACGTCGCAATGCGCACTTGCCACTTTGGCTTGGCTTGACTTAGATTGAATTTTTGTGCAATAATAGCACGCTTGATGCTTAAGAGATGGCGTGCACAATCATCATCAACGGCTGGAACGAGCAGACGAAATTATTGAGGCCATTTTCGGGGTTGTGATAATTACTCGAGGGAAAAAAAATACTTTTGTTAGAAGATGTGGGGGGTGCGAGAATTATGCGAGTGCGAGGATTACGCAAGTAAATACGGTGTGCCTTGCGTGCAGTGAAGTACGTAATTGCTAATAAAAGCCTTTTTTTGTTGCCGTTCAGCGTGACAGAAAATAGGCTGGTCCATTTTCTCTTGCTTTTTTTTTTTAAGTTCAGTGATTGCTTTCTCTTTACAATGCCCGCTGGCTCAATGCAAGCTGTAGCAATGTCTATACACGAGTGTGATACTTGTGTGCACTACCCTGGTCTTGACGTGCAATGTATAAAGTTCCAAATTCACTGGTTGTAGCCTCGGGCTGTGGCATTATGTGGAAACAAACTTCGGAAAACTCTGCTGGAAGACTGCATATAAATCTTTTTATTCGCAAGGCTGTACTACAGTCTAACCTCACTAATAGGTACGCACTTCGAATATACACTCAAACCTTGTTATAACGTAATGTGATGCAACAAAATAATGGATATAAAAAAAGTGAATGACATTCCCCTTCATCAATTTCGCACGCAGTTCGCAAAGCATAGTAGCGTGCGGATAAGTCCAGTGCCAACACTCTCTAAAGAAGACAACGACTGCGTCTTACCCTCTGCACCAAGAAAGGAGAAGCGTTCCCACGCAGAGAGAAGCAGATCGGCAGATCGGCATTAGCCAACTCCGCGACAGCTTTTTTTTTTTTTTTTCTCTCTCTCTCTCCGTGCACGGCCTTGAGAGGAGAAAGGTCTCTACGTGCAGAGATGGAAAAGGGAGAAGTGTGGCACAGGCACGTTGCAGATCGGCATTCTATAGAGAACAAACAATCCACCGCAGTATTTCCTTTCCTTTTCTTCTTTTCCTTCTTCGTGCGCAGCGTTGAGAAGTGCCGCCGCGGGATCGGACAAGGTGCTGAGAGCATTTAGAATTTTCGGAGCGCGGTATTTTTTCGAATTAACCATTGCAAGTGCTTGCGCGTTCGAATTACAGGGCGTTTTCGCCCAATGTAATACACATAGCTTTTACGGGACCACAGCGCGAGTTCGAATTAACCAAAAGTTCAAATTAAGTGTGTTTGAATTAAGGAGATTCAACTGGGTTAATTTTCTGTCGCACGCATGGTCGCGTGGCAGTACATAGGGCTGCGAGGCGTTTTCCTTCTTTGCATGCTTATAGGTGTGCGCCCATCTGAGCATACATTGCCACAAACTGTTATAATCGATATAACGAAATAATTGTGGCTCCCGTTCAACTTCGTTATAACGAGGTTTGAGTGTACTAGTGGTTGAAGCATAGCTACGTTGAATTTCCGGCGTAGTCTTATAGGAATTGATGCATCTGGTGACTGCTGAACTTATAGTGGTTCTTCGTGTGCCTTCCTGTTAGTGCGTAACCTGCGTGCTATAACTTTTATGCCAAAAAGTTTTTGAACTTGTCAATGCCACAGTGTGCAACAATTTGCTTTCTGTCTTTCTGAGAAGTTCAGAGATGGGTTGATCAGCGAGTTTGACCTCCACGCATTTGCTGTGACGCCTTTGCGAGTATGCATTGCGAAGGAGTAAAGGCGAGTAGGGGGACCACCAGTGAATGTGGTCATATGACTTATCACAGACAGTCTTGTAACAATAAGTATCTTCAGTCGTCTGCTTGGGTGCCTGCGTGATGTAGCAATACTTAATACTGCACTCGTTTAATAGGCGACAACCTGAACGTGCCGAGTCCCTAATCGCTACCGCCTCATTCTGCGGGACCACGTCCAAGCGCAACTGCTTCCTAGAAACGAAAGCAGCTTGCTGTTGTGAAGTTGATCGTTGCACGTCACGGGCACCAAAAAACCTCACTGCATTGATGCCGTCACATTGAATGCATGCATACGATACAGCAAGCATAGTGCTGTTTTAACTACACTGCATGCTTTTATTAGGTGACTACTTAAACGCGCCTCTGTCTGGAGCCACGACTGCTAGAGTATCAGGAGTGCACGTAGCTTGTAGGAAGTTTGCCGTTACTGTGTTAACCCAACAAGCTACTTACAACGCAGTTGAGTGGGTATATCGAACACTTCCACGGCAAAATGACGTGAATGGTAAATCAAGCAGCCGGCACCGACTACACGAGTGCAGGCGATGTGGTGCAAGCAATTTGCTAGGAGATGGCCGGCTCCTGGTGGCCGTCCCGCATTTCTATGAAGCGCTGTCAGTTTTCGTCAGTAGCAAATCACGCTACAAGCATGTACACATGTGTTGTGAAGAGCTGATGCTGCCAGTTGTGTCACTGTGGCAGTCGCTGCTTATCCTGAACCCTCTAATGGTTTTAAAACGCTCCTTGGTGCCATCACTGCATGCTATCAGATGGTTGTGTGTGGATCTTTTCAGCACTTTCAAGAAAAGTTGGAAAAGGCATTGTGGTTAAAACTTTTGGCAGTATCTGCCCTGTCACTGCATTTATTTCTTTATTGGCAATGACGGCACATGTCAGGAAATGTAAACTTTTAATTGTTGTTCAACGCATACTGCTGTTTTGTGCATAGTTTACTGCATTCCCAGCAGGTTTGAATAATGAGGTTTCACTGCGTTATCAATATTTAAAAGAAGCGTTATTGTATCTTCAACACCTGAATGAACTGTTACTTCTGCACTTGCGAAAAAAATGTGCCGTTACCCATCAGGAGTTGCTTGCCTATTCCTGTCAGTTTGCATTTCTTATTATGCACCAGTAAATAAAATAGCTTTTGACGGTTTTTCATAACATTAGCATAGTCACTGGCAGCCAAGGCCAAGACTTTGAAGATTAATCTTGATACTAACTCAGTTGTCTCGCTGTGGGTCGAATATTAGCATTTTGCTGATATGTCTTACTAAAATTCGTTGGCATGATTAATGAATACCAGAGGTGAAGGTACAGAAAAGGCAGCATTTAGTTGTTGATGACTCTTTGCCTTGTGTAAAACCTATTGGAAAAATTTGGGAGGCGGTGTTTTGACCAGACACGTCCTAAACCATTCTCGAAAAGTGATCCCTTTAGAGAGGCAGTACTCTCAGTGGTCTTTTTTCACCCAGTCTTCTGTGTTCTCTCTTCCTTGACCGTTGTCAAGGTTCCCGTATCAACTCTGCACATATGGCTTGCTGCTGTAATGGTGTGCTTTCTTCTTTTCTCCTCATCTCTCTTGCTCTTATCTCATCTCATAGTGCAGAGTACACAACTGTACAGCTCTCTTTGTTGCCATTCATCGGAAGTTTTGAATGCGAAAGCATTTTTTGGCTGCCTCTGCCCACTAGCACCCAGCCGGCTTCATGCCTGCTTTTGATACGATGGCTCGGTAGCTGTCAACTAACAAGGACTTTGCTGCAATAAAAAGAGAAAATGCAGAAAACATTAGAACTACTAAAGTTGCTTAAATCAGGAAATGAGTTTCGAAGGTGAGAGGTTGGTCGTGCATGAGAATCTAAACCAGGCTCAGAGCTTCATGAGAAGGTACTGCACCACAGCACCATGCTAACATCGGTAAGGGGCTTGTAATATGAGCGAATATGCCAAACATGTACTGATTGCTTCTGTGCACAATTTCAATTGAGTGTTGCTCACCCTGTAAGTGCTCGATTATGCTCACGCACACGTCATGCAATCTTCGTGACGCCATAAGCGGCGACCATAAATACGAGTGCACAGCTACTTGAAATGATTTCCATGAATAAAGTGTTGTCCACAGACAACGCCAACAAAAGAGTAGGAATGGCGTGCTTTTGCGGAATTCGACAACGCTAGCACTAATGTTGCCAGAGGCTACTTGGACAACCATTGGGCCCCGCTGCGGTGGTCTAGTGGCTAAGGTACTTGACTGCTGACCTGCACGTCGCGGGATCGAATCTCAGCTGCAGCAGCTGCCTTTTCAGTGGAGGTGAAAATGCCATAGGCCCGTAGATTTGGGTGCACGTTAAACAACCCCAGGAGGTCAAAATTTCCGTAGCCCTCCACTACGGCGTCTCATATTCATACGGTGGTTTGAGGACGTTAAACAGCACATATCAATCAATCAATTTAACCATTGTGAGATGGTTTCTGCTGACTTCTCTTCTCTATTTTTTTCAGTAGTAGAACTGTTGTTGTCCACAGTGTTGCTTTTTTGTATCATCGTTGTCTTGTTTCTATAAGAAAGTTGAAAATGTTGTCTTCTGACCAACCTAAAGAAAAGTTATGGTGTAGAGGGTTATCTGCCCTTTACGTAATGAATGAGTTTTTAGAAGTTCACTGTTCAGCAATATTTAAATTCTTTTCTCTCTTGGTTTTGCATATTAGTGATGTAATTACAAACAGAAGTTCTAAGTTTGTGTCATGCGCATCCAAAGGGAGGACTTGGGACAAGTTGCCTGATGCAGAATTCACTTGCTCATTGCCTGTCACAATCAAGTACTGCTAAATCTTGGCAGTGAGCACTTGATAGCCTGTCAGATGACACATGTTGCTAAGACGATCTGCTATGGCAGTGTGCCGATTCATGCAGGTCAATGTCAGTAGACAGTTTTCCTTCAGCGACATGCATACAGTCGCCGACTGATTTTTCGAACCTGGTGGTGACCAAAAGAAAGTCGGAGAAATTGAACAGTCCGAAAAATTCATTTTTGTCAGAAATACGAACTTTATCGCATCAGGCAGGCTTAAAAAAGTCAATGATTCTGCCTTGCCTCATACTACGCTTGGAAGCGATTCGGTTTGCCCATATTTGCGCCAAGGTGACATCGTCACCGTAAATGCTCGACAAAAGCGTCGCCGCGGTGGCCATCTCCGCTGCCGACAGCTGCGGGCGGTCATTGTCGTCATCATCTAAACCGCTCTCCGACTGCGGCACAACCTGGCGAAGAATTTCTTCTCTTTGTCTGTGGGCTCTGCGCACGAAATTTTCATCATCCGCACGAGCGAAGTCTTTAAATTGGAAGTTTTAGCATAACGTTTGTAGGCGCTGCAGGTGTTGCGGGTATAGTGGACGCATTAGGAGTTCTAGAATAGCCTTTGCTCTTGCTAGGGAAAGGTCTAGGGACATTGTCCCAGACTGCAAACTCAAATGCACGAAAGCTGCACACAACACTTTGCGGGCCGCGATCACTGCACGCTATTTCGGATTTCCTGCAGGCAGGCCGCGAATGGCGACTCGCCTTACGACGCATGCGCAGTGGCAGCGACCGCACCACAAGGGCTCGCGGTGCGCTATTCTAAAACTCCCAAATGTCATTGTGGCAGGCACATTCACTCCACTATTGCGCAGCTCTGCCTCTTCCCTGTACGGTGTAACGACGACAGTGCTGACCACTACGGCTAACCGAAGACGAAAAAATCGTTTCGTGCCGCGTTTTCTAAAGCAGACATGGCCTCCGAAACTTGAAATATGACGTTTGCTTTCCAATCTTGAAGGCCGGAAAGCTATTTTAAAATGAAGCCACTAAGCTTAGTCAAGCTGGCGGAAAATCCAACATGGCGGCGTTCATACAGGTTTGTGGCGCGACTAAAAACAAACGATTTATTCCGAAAAATCCAACTTTAGGGGGCGAATTCGTCCAAAAGATCGGTTGAAAAAACGTGTAAGCCCTATGGGAACCCTGACGGTGCACTTTTGAAGTCCGAAATATTCAACAAGTCCGAATTTTTGGAGTCTGAAAAATCGGTCCGCGACTGTATATTAAATTTGCTTCCATTTCAAATTGTTTCCACTGATTCATATTTGTAGCATAAACTGCTGATCATCAGACGTACTGTTGGCTTTCAAAAACTCTGAAAGCCCTTTGCTTTGTTGACCTGTGAGCTGTGGTTTAAAAGTTTATGAAAAGTATGATTGCTATTTTTCACATCTTTTTCTTTGTCTCTTTCTCATCTCAGTGCACACTTCAGCCTTTGCCCACTCATGTTCCTTTTCCAGGCAGTCTGTCATTATATGACCCTGTCAATGTTTCATTTTTCCCCCTCAGACATAATCCAGCGACTTCGATCGCGTGAGAGGGACAAGGAACGGCGCAGTGGAAGCGCGGGTGGCCAAGCAACCAAGTCTGGTGGAGGCCTGCGCTATGACGCACCACCATTTGTGATGCCCGGTGAAGCGGGTGGCAGCGGGCAGGCTTCAAACGACCACCTCAGCCCTCACCGGCAGCAGCTAGGCCAGAGGCTATATCCCCGCGTCCATGCCTTGCGTCCCGTGAGTCTGGAAATGTTCTGTAATGAGAGCGTGATCTGAATGGAACAAGCACTCTCCTGTAACACGTAAATTATTGTAACTTTCAACTACATGGACGCGAAAGAAAAAATTGGTACTCTTCTGGTAATACTCCTATGATTTTGTAAAGTTAAGTTGTTCCCAATGATTAATGAAATTCTAAACATCGACTTTAGTGTCCCGAAAATTAAATGCTTGTTTTTATTTGATCACTTGCTACACTAGGCTAACTAGGTTTTGTAAGACCTTGGCGCGTGTGAGAGCATTCGTGAACTCCTTTTGAATTTAAAGTCACAATCCACGCTATTCAATTCTTGCGTCTCACACAAGCGTCAACGTACTCAAAACCTTTTTTTCTCCATACTGCTTGAAAAGCATGTGTCATTGCTTGCCCAGATAGTGTAACACTCGCTCTCTGAATGCCTATCTCTACTCTATGTCTGCTTTTGAATTCAAGGAAGAGCGACAGTTGCATGTGTCACTTCTCTACTTCAGTTAGTGTGTTGGCATTTATTGTTCACCTCGATTGGCGGTACATGGCATGTAGCACTGTATCGTTATGAGGCCGATTTTCTTTCTTTCAGGGATGCTGTAATCAGCAGTTCACTAGAGCTTAAGTCATTGGCATGCTTGCAGAGGTGGCTTTCTTAGGGGCTGTCCATGCTCTGGATATGGCACCGACGTTATATGGCAATATGTTGAAGCATTGAAGGTCTAGGCGTTTTTACATCTGGACAGGTTTTACATTAGGGGTAGGTTTTGCACGATGCATTGGTTTCGACATTCTCCCAAAGATGTTTCGCCGTGTGTGAATTTTTTTTAAAATGCCTCTTCAATGTGAGAACTGACAGTTGTCTCTTCCGTTTCTTTTGCGTGTGCGCGATCTGCATGTAGGAAGTGCAGTTGACACTGACATTTTCCTCTAATCAGTCCTTAGCCAGCAAGATCACGGGCATGCTTCTTGAACAGTCCGCTGCCCAGCTGCTCCTCCTCTTGGCCTCGGAGGACGCCCTTCGCGAAAAAGTTGATGAGGCTCTGGAGATAATTGTGTCACATGGACGGTAAGTAATATTGCCGTGGATCTGGTCATGTACGGCTGCGCTTGGATACAATTGATTCTCTTTGTAAGAGATATTCACCGAGCAGCAATGCTCATTTTTTATGTGAGGAGTCTCTTATACGTAAGGTACAGTCGAGCCCACATATAACGGCCCCACTTTCGTTTAAAACAAACAATATCCGCGTGACCGAGAAAATATACATTGGTTCAATGGCACAAAATAGCACTTGCAACAAACGTCTCCGAGCGCCGCTGATCGGTTACAGCGAACGAAGTCAGTGGTCTGCTGACTTGCCGGGAAACTGATTTCGACCACCGATCAGGCATCGGCTAGGTGCCCATACATTCTTATTGTTAAACGCCGACCCTGCCTCCGCACCCCTGTAGTTGCCGCTCTCCCCGACCACTTTTTGTTACGCACCCCTCTGTCTTTTGTTCCCCCTTTACTCTGAGCACCCCGCATTGCCAGACGAGGCCCATGTTTTCACACTGCCACCGACCTTTCGAAGACCAGTCGGCCATCAACCCTGTTTTTGATCGCTGGCACTGTCGTTGGCGTCGCCGGCCTCGAGTGACCAGACCATTTGCCAACATCGTCGGCCACCGACTGTATCCAATAGTCTGCATGTAGTGTACGCGCGTACGCTACCCCACCAACTCTGATAATTTGCGATTCGTTTCGCGTTTAGGGCTTGTTCTCGCTCATTTCGCACTCAACTCGGCATGCCTTCCGCGCGCGTGCGGAAGCGTCAAAACGGCTGTTAATTTGTGCGGAACGAATTGCGAAATATCCAAGTTCGTGAGACCACGCAAACCTGCTGGCGCAACAAAACGATTTTTTGACGACGGCCACCGATTCTTCGAAGACTGCCGCGCGCACCGATTCAGGCGGCCATGCACCTCTTTCCAAGTTTTTCTACGTGCGAGTTTCGCGGACCTTTCAAGCAAGCTACCCAACCTGCCTCCTTCCCGTGTGTTTTGGTTTTCAAGGTCGCCCTCTCGCCGCATCTTGCCCCTCTTTATCGCAACTTCTTGTCCTTCTCTCGCAAGTCTGCTATCCTCTTTTGATCACAGCCCCTTCGCCCGTCTCCACCGGTCCGCAACGCCCGCCACGCTGGCTCGAATTAGTTTCGTTTTCTGACTGGAAACGGGCTTAGAGCTGTTCCACGCGTTCTGGCGTGTGTGTTGTGTGTGCGCGCCTTGCTCGCTCTTATTGTGCGTGTGTGGTCATGATGGCCGACGGGAGGACTAGCACGCTTTTTCCTGCCGCCCAACAAAACGTCGAAAGTGTGACCGCTTGGCTTGAGCGTAATCCGCGCGTTAGGTGCCATGTTGCGGAGCGCTTGCTCATAGCTGTTGGATCACCTGGCAGCCAACTTGCCGCTTCGGGCGTCCCAGTATTCAGCTGTGGAGATGGTGAATATTTCGTGGGCAGCAGTGAAGACTACATGCGCGCGAAACTGTTTTCGCGAGGCCGACTTCCTCGACGTCGGGCCCGATGCCGAGACAGAAGCTTCCGAACTGCTGCGGCGATTTGTGGCAGCGCATCGTTGACTCCGACCAGGGAGAGCGGGTGGGACATCTGTTGCGATGGTTTAATTACGGCCGATGATGATGCCGACACTGTGGAACCATGCACGGATAAGGGCATTGTGAATGAAGTACGGGGCGGGAGCGATTTGGAGGAATCGGATTGCGAGAACGACGAAACTTTGGAGCCAGTGCTTCATGCAGCTTATGCCACGGACCTCGGCGAACGAGCACCCTGCCGTTTTAAATGAACTCGAGACCGCCCTTATCGCTTCTGCTCTTCGAAACACGTGCATCACAAACTTTTGGGGGCAAAAAAAGTTTGTGTTTTCACTAGCAACTTTTTAAAGCTGTGTTTCATTTACTGCGAAATTCGGGATGCAGCGTACGGATGCCGCGTCACGCTCAGGTGACGCGGCATCCGTACGCTGCATCCCGAATTTCAACAATATTTATGCATAAATGCATAAATATTGTTGCCACAACACACTTTTTTTCTTTTTTTTTTTTCGATTGTCCCGCTTCAAGGAAATTTCGCGATGCAATTTCAGGCTTAGATACTTATAGCTATGCAGTAAATACAATCTTTAACATTTCGATGCATTTTCATAGCCTGAAAATACGCCAACGAAGTCTAAAACACGCATTGGCACCACTAGAAACCGCCGCTGTATACCACCGCTGTTCAGCAAGCATGGGTGCCGCCATTGCTCAATAGTGATGGCACTGAGACTGCCCTGCTTTTGTTTTGCCACTGGCTTGCTGTTGAGCTGCAGATGATGCGAAGCTGAAACTCAGTTCATGGTTTTTTTTTTCTCGCATCTGGTTGGTGCAACTGCGGCACGATGCCTTTTTCGATGCTTATCATTATGTTCGCGCCTGGCCACTGTGGTAACTAATCAGAGCGGTTGTTCGTCCGCATTATCAACAAAATCAGCTAGCCGCGAGTGATGAATGATAAGAATGGCATAGAATAATGCAAAAGTCGCCGCTCCACGATACCCATCCTCCATCTCGGTGTTGTCAGATACTTTTGACGGTGGACAGCTGCTGGTGTTAATGGGTTAATGCAACTGTTTGGTTCGTTCACGAAAGCGGTTTTAGGTGTTGTTTCAGCGTGCTTTTCACCATGGCCTCGCTATGCATGGGTGAGAATCACGTCGGGACACTGCTGGGAAAGAATAAAAAGCAGCGAACATTTTTTGAATGTTGAGAATAAACGTTCCTTTGTTTTGCTAGCTCAGCTCTGATATATTTTTTTCGATTTCACTACAACAAAATTTTCGCTTCAACAAAATTTTTTTCGCGCCCCGTCAGCTTCGTTGTAGCGGGGTTCGACTGCATCTCTCTAAAACTTCGAAGTGAAATTGCATAGGAAAAAGTCATAGAGGATTCTTGAGCATATTCTTATGAGATAGCAACACAAAAGTGCGTTTGGCTAGTGCGCTTCTGTGGACCTTGCCGCCTTGCAGACAAATGCTTTTGCTTCGTGCTGCTCTCAAGACTGCCTGTTGCCATGTCTCTCACTTTTTCGTACTTTCTCTGTTCTCTCCTTCCTGTCTTGTTACTTCCCCCTCTGCATTCCTGAAGGCGCTGAGCTGTGCGCTTGCTACGTGAGGCACAAAATAGCATCCTTTTTATTGATTCCTTTTTCATTAAGCTTTCTCTTTTGGCTAGGTTGATTAAGCGCTAGCCTTACCATTCCTGGTCTTACTAGGAATGTTAGAGGCCAGCGGCAATGCAGAGGCCAAAGTATATTAAAGTACATGATTTGGTGCATCCAAGCTATTGTGTTGCCTAAATTTCAGGTCTAAAATCTCCATAATTTAGCCCCTACATCTGCCACATCTGCTGCACTCAAACCTCAATATAACGAACATGGATATAATAAAATATTGGTTATAGCAAAATAAGTTTAGAACTTACTTAGGACAGGTGATAACCGTGGAACCGAACCATGAGATTGAAGTAACCAGAAGAGTAAGAATGTGGTGGAACACATTTGGCAAGCACTCTCAAATTATGACTGGTAGATTGCCACTATCCCTCAAGAGGAAGACATATAACAGCTGTATCTTGCCGGTACTTGGCTACGGAGCAGAAACCTGGAGACTTACAAAGAGGGTTCAGCTTAAATTGAGGACGACGCAGCGAGATATGGAAAGAAAAATGGTAGGTGTAACCTTATGAGACAAGAAGACATCAGAGTGGATTAGGGAACAAACGGCGGTTAAGGATATCAGTTGAAATCAAGAAGAGGAAATGGACATGGGTCGGACATGTAGCGCATACACAGGACAACCGCTGGTCTTTAAGGGTAACTAACTGGATTCCCAGAGAAGGGAAGCGGGTTAGGGGGAGACAGAAGGTTAGGTTGGCAGATCAGATTAAGAATTTTGCAAGTATAAATTGGCAGTAGTAAGCACAGGACCGAGTTAACTGGCGGAACATGGGAGAGGCCTTTGTCCTGCAGTGGATGTAGTCAGGCTGATAATGATGATGATGAAAATGAGAACAGTGTTGGGAATAACTTTTATAACGAATTTTCAGATATAAACTTTTTTGTCTGATGCAACTTTGTTATAATGAGGTTTGAGTGTATTACAGTAAAATCTTGTTAATTCGACCCTCATTAATTCGGAATTTCAGTTAATTCGGCCACGGCGTCTGGTCCCGTCCAAAATGCACATTGTTCTATGACTGAAAACTCTCATTAATTTGGACAAATTCAGCTGCACTTCAGTTAATTCGAATGCCCGATCGCGGTCGAGTCACGACGGGGAAGCAGCAGCGGATTCTGCCGGCCAAATCAATGGCGCACCTAAACAACTTTGGGATCGGATTGCGGCCTCTGAGATTCAAAACTTCGTCCATGGGTAGTACTTCTCAAAGGCACCCTCCACCCCCCCCCCCCCTCCAAAAAAAAAAAGAAACCATATGGTGGTTTAAACAACCGAAATGGAAGGCAGTGCATCGCTACTGATATCAGCAACGGGCTACCTACGGATTTGCCTTTCCTTTTTTTTTTTTGTGCGACGAACACGTTTTCGTGATGGATGAGTTGGATTGCTCATATATAGTGTGCTTTAAAATATTTATTTGTACGGGATCAGTGCCATCTGCAGTCCTACTGCTTGCTGTTTTTTGGAAGAGTTCGCCAGTTTTTATTTCATTTTTATTACCGTACACGCGCATGTTACCACTGCGCGAGCGACCCCGGGATGGCTTCCGTCTCCTGCGGCCCCAACCGCCCCAAATCCTGCAGCAAAGATGGCGAAGTACGAAGCAAAGGATTTGGCTGCGAAGGTGAAAATATTGAAGGCGTTGGAAGCGGGAGCATCTTGAAAATAAGTGGTGGAAATGGTCAATGTGAAGAAAAGCACGCTGAGCTTTTAGGTGAAGAACGAAGAGCAGATTATGCAAGTGTATGACAAGGACATGTTTGGCAACCAAAGGAAGAGGCTTCGAACGGCAGCGCATCCCAAGCTAAAAGGAGCGCTGTTGCGCTGGATTGCAGTTTCGCGCGATGTGCGTTTGCCCTTGAGCGGCCCCTTTATCTGCGCACAAGCAGAGAAGTTCATGGTGACCATGAACAGTGTCAATTTATACGAAAGAGAACATGGCGACGCGTGGCCTGCGCGCTAAGGCGGCTGCAAACAGCCCATTCAAGTGGAAGCGAGAGCAACCACAATCTCTTTTCACGTGATCTTGTGGCGAGCAAAACAACCATTTGTTGCTGATGGTTGAACGGCAAGATTGCAAACCCTCCCCCTTCAAGACAATCATTGGCTCTCTCGTAATCGCATTTAAGGGCGTCGCACTCTTGCTGCTGGTTCCATATTAGCAGCGAATGGTTGTTTTCCTCGCTGCGAGATGAAGCAAAAAGAGACTGTGGTTGCTCTTGCTTCCGCTTGAATGCTCTGCCAGCAGCAGCTGGAGCGCGCAGGCCATGCGTTCCTGAGTTCTCTTTCATAAAAATTGACACTAAACATCGACTCCTTAAATGCGTCGGAAAGCTGGTTCGACTGCATCAAGAAGCGACACGGGCTGGTGTTTTGCAACGTTTGTTGTGAAAGAGGTACGGTTGATGAAAGTGTTGTGCAGGACTGGCGGTTTGGACTATTTGCGTGCCTTTCTACATATGAGCCGTGCAACATTTTCAATGCTCATGGGACAGCGCTGTTCTGTAACTCTGCCTGACAAGACAATCGCGTTTAAGGGGGACCCGTGCGCTGGTGCAAAACAAAGTAAAGAGCGCATGACAGTTTTCTGGCTGCTAACATGACCGGCACAGAGCAGCTGCCGCTGCTGGTGATCCGGAAGGCTGCGAAGTCGAGATGTTTCAAGAATATTAAGCAGCTGCCTGGCTGCGTCAGCTCGATCTCAGCTTGGCCAAGGCTCTGAAGGTGTTGTTCGTGCTGTATCCGGGCTCGAGAACATTGAACTGCTATTCCTGGCTCCGAACACAACGGCTTCCCTGCAGCCGATAGACCAGGCAATCATACAGCTCGTGAAAAGCCGCTACCGACAGCAGCTACTTGAGCGGATGTTGCTCTGCATGGAGTCAAGCAAGCAGTACGAAGTAAGCCTGCTAAGCCCAATCCACATGCTGACATACGTGTGGAACAACACCGCCTGCAGTAGTCGCAAACTGCTTTAGGCATAGCGGCTTCGTGCATAATGCTGCAGATCCAGGGGTTGTGGCTGATGAGGAAACCAGCGAGGAGCAATATGGCTGCTATGTGAGCATCATGCCAGCTGATGTGCCCCTGGTTGATTACTTCACAATAGACAGCGATAAAGTCATGGCCGCACAGGGACCGATAGTGATATCGTCGCCGAAGTCTTGGACTGCGAAGGGGAATCTGCTGACGAGGACGTAAGTGATGCCGACGAGCATCCACGCCACACACTGACAGAGGCTGTGCATGCGTTGGCCGTATTGGAGGATATATGCATGCTTTCCTCTGACAGTGTGCGTGGACTAAGCCACCTGCAGGAACTTCGCAAAATTGTGACCTCATCGCACATTGCATCCGTGAAGCAAACCGCGATGATGATGATGATGAGTCTGATGGTGTAGCAGACATTTTCCAAGTGTTTTGTTCGTATTCGCGATAATTCGTACCCTCGGTTAATTTAGACATTCTCTCCGGTCCCATGAAATCCTAATTAACGGTGTTTTACTGTATTTCTATGTTAGAGTCTGGGCTTTCTTTGAGTGATAACTCTGCAATCGTAGCATAGCCTGACAGCCAGCTATGCCGCAATACAGGGGTGTGATGGGGTGAAACATATTGCAAATTTGAAAGGTCTATTGTCATTCGGACATTGACTGTATTTGTCTTTGAGAAGTTTCAATAGTATGAATAGTAAAATTCTGGTGCGAATTGAATTGAAAACACTATTAGAAAAATATTTGAAATTTTGAATATTGGCACATCCATAGTTTTAGGTAGTAACAAGTCGACGAACTCGTACTATGCGTAGTATTTAGACTATCCGACAAAAAGTACTTGCAGCTCGATCGAAAACAAGCAAGTATGACTGTCTTTTACAGGCTAAGGGCAGGCGCACCACGATAGCAGTGGCGAAGCATACATATCTTCTTTAGTTGTAATCGACTATCGTTTTTTCTCAACTCACCTTGGCATGTTTGCAGAGAGGCGGAGACTCTCCTGGATTTGGACGTGTTCAACCTTGGAGAGCGAGGCCGACGGAGCACGACAGCACGGCGGAGTGACGCGGAGGAGGAAGAGGACGATGGCGAGGATTGCAGCCCCCTCGTGTACCAGCCGGGCAAAAGGGGCTTCTACGCTCCACGCCAGGGAAAGTGCACACCAGACAGACTTAACGCATTCCGGAACGTTGGCAGGTAAGTCGCTGCATTGTTTCTGCATTGCCCATGACTAATGTACTCGTGGCCTTTAACTTATGTGTGCCCTGTTTTGGTCTTGACTAGTTCTTCCTCGCAGCGCGTGTAAAGGAGGCATTCGAAACATGTCTAACTAAGCGATTACACCACAATGAATGCTTGTTCCTTTTTACCTATTCATTCAAAACTTTCTCAGAATCAAACTACAGTGAAAAATAGGTATAACGAACTTCAGGGGGCAGTGTCAATTTGTTCGTTATTTTGAAAGGTCGTTATAGTGAAAGCCAAAAAATTAACCATAAATACTTATTTCCCCGGACCAAAACGACTTACCTTTACAACGGTGTTCCTCATTTTTCATGATGAACAAATGCACAAGTGAACACCAAAAAATGCATGTTACTTTAAAAAAGTTCATTTTTTTTTCTTGTTTTTAATGCATTCTGCACAAACTTTGCAGCGCGAAGGCCTCCAGCTCATCCACATTCCTGTGGTGCAATTCGATTCTTTGGTCACAACGGCCTGCCTTTTGCCTTCCAGTTTCCGAAGAATATCCACTTTCTCGCTTAGCGAAAACTGATTCCGCTTCTTTGTAGCAAGCAGAGATGATCTCATCTGTAGTAGCACCGCAGCGCGAACGCTGACTTGCTTTGCCGACCCGATAAGTAATCACCCAAAAGAGGTGAGAACGACTGACAAACACAAACAGGGCCTCCTAGAGCACATGTAGAGAAGTGACAAAGAAAGAAAAATCCGACGCGTCACGGCTGTCATTTCGTAATTCTGCTCCCTCGCTGTCTCAGGTTTTCCGTGCCCATGCTTCCTGCTCCGCAACTCCCACTCGGCCTTGCTGACCTTGCCCTGCCATATTGCCCTCGCCTCTGCGCTTGAAAACCTGTAGTGTTCGCACTTAAACAAAAAGAAAGAAAAGGAAGTCGCCCTTTTGTTTTTTTTTTTTCCCTCCGAATTGTCTCGCATTTTCCGAGAAGCAAGGCATCCGTTCCTTTTGTCGTCTGCTTGATTACCGCTCCGGTGGTCGCGATGGATTTCAGAACATTGCGTTCGCAGCACTGGGGTGCTAATATAACCCAGAACTAAATTAACGTTCGTTACTCTGAAAAGTTCGGTATTCTGAAGTACATAGTAGTGAAATAATTTTACATTGAAACTATAAGCAGTCAGCGCAAGATTTTTCAAAAGTTCGTTAATCTGAAAAGTTCGTTAATGGGGGTTTGTTCTACCGAGATTTCACTGTATCGTATTCACTCGCGTAATGAACACACTTTTTTCCTCGAAAAATCTGAGCAAAGTTGGAGTGTGTGTTTATTACGCGGGGTAAATTTTATAAAAAATTTTTCGGGAGAAGAAAAAAAAATGCAGTAATGCAAAAAAAAAAGTTAGGTCGCTTAGCCTTTCGCAATTCACATACGCGTACACTGTTTGGAAACAACTTCTTTGTTGCACTTTACTCATCTTCGGTGGTTGATGGCGCTATCTTCTGCAAGCTGCCCTTCCCCCCTCCCTGGCCACCCTCACCCACGCATAAAAACACTTTGTGACTATCTTTTCCCGGAGTCGTTCAACTGCAACAGTGGTATCTACTTGTGATCTCCAGGGATGCCCAGTAGTGTGCACTCACAGAGTAACAAGGAATGAAGGGAGAGTTAGAGAGAAAAAAAAAAGAAAGTAGGCTAGAAAAGAACCTGGGGAGGGGGGGGATTCGCAGGAAGCGATTGAAGTCTGATGGCGCTGGCAGTTTGGTGACCTTCGCTCGCTGTGTGCTTATCAGCTGTGATGTCGCAACGCGCTCATCAACCCCTGGCGCACAAATGAGATCTGGGGGGGGGGGGGGGGTGGTAGGTCATCTTGCTTCGAAGAAAAATAGGGGCACTAGCAAATGGGGACAAAGTCCGAAGTAATATGAACAAATACCAACTAGTCCAAACGGCTGTTCTGGTAAAAGCTCCACACAACTTTATCTATTGAAGATATTAATATTTCGCATGCTAATCAGATCCTTCATGGATAATTTGAACTGATTGTCGCCTGCTCTTGCGGTGGTGGTTTCTTTCCATGCTAAGCAACAGGTGGAACAACTCGCTAGCCACAGTCCTCATTATCTTGCCATTATTGTCATTGATTGACAATGCAGCAAAAGTGCCTTCAAATCTCAAGGCTGTGATTTGAGCTTTGCGTGTAACGTGTACCCATAAAACATAATTGAAAGGGCCACTCACCAGGCCGCATACTGAATTTTAGTTAGACAGTGGAAGTTGTTGGGTGTCTGATGAGGAACATTCTTCCACAAAAGTTTTTTGAATCGGTTCATCACGAGCGGAGAAAACGGGGTTTTTTGAAGCGGTGCGAGATGAGGATGAGAGGAGGCGAGTTCGAAATCCTTGCCACTCCTCCGCGTAGCCTTCGCAAGCCAAATTTCTTCCCCACCCTCATCGGCATCCGACCAGGAGGTCACATGCGCATGATGTGCCCAAACAAGTCCAACCCCCAAGCACGCGAGCAACGTTGCCTTGTTGATTAGCGTTATTTTGTGGTCTTATGATGTTTCTGCGGGATGGTTTAGAAGCGCTGGCTTAGACGCGGTAGAATAGATGAGCACAATCAGTGGGCGAACGCGTAGGCACGTTACACGGTGGTCGTCTGCTCGATGCGCTGACCGCGGGGACACGAACGCATCCGAAACGCCGACACATGAGCCCCGCATCTCGTAGCTGTTTATGGGAGAAAAATAGAAAAAAAGACGCTCACATTCTCTTATTGTGTCTCATTATTTATTTAAAGTTTTATTAATCTCTTCAAGCAACAAATCACATAAACTACGTATGCCGCATTTAATTTGCGCTGTGTCACGTGCCACTGTTTGCAACGTCAGGGCAGAGTCGTCTACGTAGAGGCCAACGTCACTGCATTGTCGTGCACGTAGGGCCATTCGTAGGTGCACGTCATGCCCTCATTCTCTGGGCACGCGCCGGCAGAAGGGAGGGGGAGCAGCGTTCATCTTGAAATTTGACCCATTTCTGTGGCGCGTAGCGTTGCAAATTTTGGCAGACGTGATCATGACAGCCTCGTCTACGCATTGTGCATGTGAGCTCAAAATTGTCAAACCTGGTGAGTGGCCCTTTAAGGGGGCACGGGTCTTAAAAGGCCGAAAATCGGGAAAAAAACAGACTTTTTGGAGTTGACATTTTCGAAATCTGCAACTATTTTTGCACTTATCTGAGAAGTTTCAAGCTTCTCGCGTCATTATTTTTGGCACAAATCAATTTATAACATCCCTGTGAGATGAATCTGAGCACAAATAGACGCTAAAGCCGCTCTTTTTCCACGCCGAACCGTTGCCACAAGTCTGCAAGCATGTCGATGGCAGACTTTAGTCAACAGCGTAGATTTTCCCACTGTCGGAGCACCATGCAGCTGTGGCCACAGACTAAGCTACGGCTGGCAACGAATTGGCGTGTGCCAGATTGCGGTACTTGTGGTTTCAAGGGTGCGGTGGCTGTGTTGTTTCAAGGGTACGAAAGCAGCCAAAATGACGCCGCCGATAGTGACTTCGAGTCTGTGGTTAGCGGTAAAAAGTGTGAAAAATCCGATGGGAAAAGCTATAATCGTCTGAAATTTTTACTCTTTAATACAGTGTCTTTTAGGGAGCTCGTCGGTGCCACAGATGAGTCCGGAAAATCCGGCATGTTCAGAATTTCAAGCGTCCGAGAAATCGGATGTCGACTGCATGTGCAAATTATGCTGAGTGTATTCTAGGAAATAACCTGTATCCAAACTGTGTGATGCAGGATTGTTGGGCTGTGCTTGCTGCAAAATGAACTGTGCCCCATCTCATTCAACCGGCACGTCATCAAATACATTCTGAACAAGCGCATCGGCTGGCACGACCTGGCATTTTTCGATCCACTGCTGTACGAGTCGCTACGCCAGCTGGTGTTGGAGGCAGAATCGAGAGACTCTAGCACCGTGTTCTCTGCCCTCGACCTGACCTTCTGCATCGACCTCTGTTCCGAAGAGGTGCGTGAGGTGTCCTTAGAGATGCCCACAAAGTTTAATCACTTGACCTGGGCTTATCTGATGTGATGTCGAGATGAGTGTTTGTGATAAAAACTGCTACTCTTATTGAGCGTTGGTTGGATCAGTCTCTTAAATAGGTGATAGTGGGTGCAGGATTTATGCTAAAAAATGTTTGTGGTGCCCACCACAAGCATATGGTGCATGTGGTGGCTTATCACTTCAAACATGTGAAAAGTGAACTTGCTAAGATTTACTTACTGCAGTATGGTAAAAAATGGAAAAGATTGGCAAAAGGAAGCAAGCTAATGCAAGTTGATACCACAGGCTTTCAGTAAACGAAAACCTGTTAAACGGTACTGCGGAACAATTGCCTCTGCTATGTTTGGTTTGGGCTTGCATTGTGCACCCATGTTCATCTCTGGGTAAATGGAACTCCTGTTAAGAGGGGACGTTGCAATACGAATTGTACATTTGGTCAAAATTTTCAGTTTTTCAATGAACTTTTTTCTGTAATCCTGAGACCATGTTTTACATTATAGTGGGATTTTAGACTAAATTAAGTAGTAGAAGTTGAGAAACAAACATTTTACTGGTGGGCTGTCGTCAAAAGCTATGTAAAAATTGGGCATAGCAAAATGCGAATTTGCAGCTTCATTTTGGCACAGTGCCACCATATTCACACCATCATAAATAGAACAGATTGGAGCTCAAGATAGCCACAAAGATGCATTTTTATAATGAAAAATAAAGCTAGCTTCCTTCAGAGTTCCGTTTTATCAGCTTCCAGCTCCAATTTCTTTGAGCTCCAATTTCTCAGCTTTATTTTTTTTGAGTAGTTACTGTCAGTCATCTCTGTGCCATATCATGACAAATTAAGCTATAGCCATTCCGTTTTCTGCACTTGGATCGTGAGACATTGGTGAGTGCCATAAAGCTGTTCATATTTGCGTGCACATCATACAGACTTTTGTAATTGGCTTTTTGTAAATGTTGTTGGTAAGACAATATGTCCAGGACATTAAAAAAAATTTGTGTGCTTGCCAGTAGCATTATGGCACAAAATGGACCCTTGTGAATATCCTGATTTAAAATTTTTGAAGAATGTGTGTCTAATCAGTTAAATAATTTTGGGGTGACAATGAAAGTCTATCAAGTGTTGTAACTCAAGAGTTATGTTAGATTGCTCAAAACTGATTTCAGTTACGATATCAGCACAATGAATGATATGTGCATGCCGGAATTCATCCCTTTAGGTTCATAAGTAAAAAAGATAATTTTCATTGCCACGTCCCCCCTAAAATGGAACATATTTTCCTGGTCCCTTCAGGCTCCGTTCACCGAGCGTCTACTGTATGAGAAGCGACATTAGCGTTACGGACGCAGCATTAGTGGCTAATATTTTGGTGTATAGGCATTGTGCATATTGCTTGTGACTTCGCTTGTACTACCCTGTGGCACAGGGTGGGGGCACTGTGGAGCTAATCCCAGGAGGCAGGGAGCAGGAAGTGACCGCCAACAATGTCTACCTCTACGTTCGACGCTACGCCGAGTACAGAATGATAAAGTCACAGGAAAGGGCCCTCGGGGTAAGGAAAAAGCATATTTGTATGCCTTTTTTTTTTCCTTACAGTCGCCGACCGTTTATTCGGACTCGACGGGAACCGCCGAAAAGTCCGAATAATCGGGAGTCCGAAAAAACGGATTCACTCGAAAAAAAGCACTTTTATTGGCCCGATCGCCCGAAAAAACTGTCTGTGCGCGTCTGCACACACGCACGCTTACGCGCGACCACGTCGGCATCTCCGCTTTCTTCGCCATCGTGAGCGTCTTGTAGCTCCCACGTTGGCCGCGTTTCTTCACTCCCGACGGCGCAGCAACGGGTGGCGTCGGAGCCATTTCAGCACGCCACGGAACACACAAGAGAGCAACAAGACGAACCAGGCCTACCCGCAGAAGCAACTGACTGACACCACTGACACGCTGACACAAACGCCAAACCACGCCAAACGCCACAGCGAACAGACTCCGTAAGTGGCTTGGCTTGGCCGCCCGACTGGCTAAAACAAAAAAAAAAAAACGTGTCGCCAAACATAGCCTTTGAGATCGGCAATGGCGATTTCTGCGTGCATTTTGACACTGGCCCGACGTCCATCCATAGCTAGTGCAGCATATCAGTGCTGGCAACCTAGCAAACGTATTGTTAACGTCCCTGTCAGCGTGTCATGGCGTACGGCGACGCATCCGGTCAGTCAAACGGAGTCCGAATAATCGAACGGCGCACAGCGGGGCGTCCGAATTTTCGGTCGTGAGTTTACATTAGGTTCAATGGGGCGAGTGGCGGTGCCACGAAGATGCCCGAATAAACGGGCATGTCCGAATTTTCGGCGTCCGAATAAACGGTCGGCGACTGTATTCATGGAATCAAAGTTGTTAGGGGACTTTCTTTGAAAGAACAGTTAATTCTCATGCTTTTATCTGAGAGCGAAAAAGAGAGAAACTCATTGCAGTTGCCTAAATCTTGGTGAAAGATGTAACCACAGGTAGGTGTGTTCGAAAATGATGCTGTCTCAATGTTACCGTCACCAGGGCCCCTCCTAATAAAAAATGGAGACATACTGGCTTGTAGGGCAGTGAAAAACGCAGAATAGCTGACTTTCAGAAAGGTCACGATACATCATTCTTTGGTAGCCATTTGCTTCACTACATTAACGCAGACTGGTGTTTTTGTTGTGACAGTTTCATTGTTGTTCTGTTTCAGGCCATTCGCATGGGAGTGTATGATGTTCTCCCTAACAATACTTTGGAAGGCCTCACGGCGGAGGACTTCAGGCTGCTACTCAACGGTGTTGGGGAAGTCAATGTACAGGCACTCATCAGTTACACATCATTCAATGATGAGAGCAGTAAGTGCTATACAGTTGGTGACAGTTTTGGTAATGGCAGTGATAACATTAACACGGAGTGACCAGCTGGTGGTGGTAAGTAGTACAGAGGATTTCCGTCTGATATTGGCAAATCACCCTTCTACAGTATTAAAGATGCCACTCCTGCCACTAGGAGACCTTCAGTAAGTCGGGAAGTGCCGAAAAAGGAAACTCAGGCTGTTACTGCAACTACAATTTCTACACCAACCTGCTGTGTCAGGTTTTGACTGTCTACTACGCTCAAACCTCGATATAATGAAGCCGGATATAACAAAATATCGGTCATGACGATGTAAATGAAGAATAGCTTTGCACTAGATGTAGTGATAGGAATATACCTCCTTAGAGACTTTTCGGAAATAACAAACTTTTTTTTTAAATGCGACCCCCCCCCCCCTTTCATTCAGACAGCCCAAATAATTGAGACAAACATTAATTGATGCAATAGCCACATACTGCTTTTTCAAAGCCCCCGTGAAATACAGCCGCCTCACCATGTTTGCGATGTAAATCGCGATTTCTCTATGTACAGGCCGTGAAGTCCCTAGCCCGTTAGCCATGCTTCCGGTACTGCCTTCCGGGGCGTAGTCGCACTGGCACTGGCCTGAGGCCTTTCCGCCTCGGACTTTGTTTGTTGTACCACGTGACAGGATGACGGTTAGCGTTTGCTTTAGGCGCTGCGTTGGGCTCTCTACCAAGCTTCAGAAATTAGGCGCCTTCTTCTAACCACCACCACCATTTGCTTGTGCGCGGTTGCGACGATGTCAGGTTGGCAGCGCTGCACAGGTGATTTCAAGTTTCAAGTGATACTTTTTGCCGAGGACTCAAGCGATTGTGCCACGCAGCGCGAGTTCTGTGTAAAAGACAAGTTGATTAGGGGTTGACGAAAGCAGTAGGAAACAATGGGCGACGTTGTGCTTTTCGCGGCCCAGCAGTCGGCAGCGACGATGATGTCTTTGGGAAGCCGGGGATGCTTGCGAAGAATCTGATAACAAAATTTTGCACATCTGACAAGATGACGGTCCCGGTAGCAATTGGGGCGCTAAGTTATGCAAATAAAGGTGTGCTACATTTCAGTTTTTTTTTCTAAATTTAAACAATAAAAACATGGGCCGACCTATATTCAAATATTTTTTTCTCGTAGAACACAATTAGTAGGGGTGACCTATATTTGTGCCCAACCTATTTTCGAGTAAATACGGTAGGTCCTTTGTAAAGTCTTGCCAAATATTTTATTGGCCTAAAATATTGCATGTTTTAAAGAGCCATCAAATTATTATGGCGAGCTCAAGATAGGTCACCACATTCATAAAAAATATCTACAGTGGTCCTGAAGTTACGCTTATAGTTTTCGCTTGTAATGCTTAGGTAATTTGCACTTTCAGAGCAGTGGTTTTAAAAAGGGGGGTGGACTGCAAAATCATTTTTGTCGGTCTGTGAAACCCATCCTCTAGAGAAAAAAGTAAAATAAAAAGAGAAAATGTCTTTTGAGGCACACTATGTCAATTGACGGCGGCCCTTTTTGAATTTGAATATGCTTCATCACGTGACACCTTTCATTGTGGAGGAGCTGATTTATGTTTGTTCTTTACCATAAGATGGCTATTTTGTTTGTTTTCTGACATATGCACACCAGCATATATATATATAATCGTGAAATTAAGAATAGCTGGTGAATAATAACTTTTCTCTCTAAACTGGGTTGGTGTTCCAATTTAGTGTCCTCAATATCATACTCTGCATGGACATGGTAGTTCTCTGCAATGACGTCATGTACTCTCTTTTTGCAGAGGAGAGCAGTGACAAAATTTTTAGGTTCAAGCGCTGGTTCTGGTCTATGATGGAGAAAATGCCTAACCAGGAGAAGCAAGACCTGGTTCGTATTTCTTTGTCTTCTCATGAATTCTTCTTTTTGCCTGTGGAAAAGCAAAGGGGGTATTATGGTGCTGTAACAAAGAACGCTGCTGCAATGCAGGTTAACCTAGATAGTAGTAAAAATATCAGTATAAGCACATAGTGAAATTGTAAAAAGTAATTTCATGTTCATAACATGCAGTGTATACACTAAACCTCAGTATAACAATGTCTCTGTAGAAGTACAGTCTAACCCCGTTGCAACGAAACTGATGGGGCACAAAAAAAATTTCTTTGAAGTAAAAATTTCATTGTAGTGAAATCGAAAAAAAGAATATCGCTAATCTGAGCTTGCAAAACAAAGGAACGTTTATTCTCAAAATTCAAAAAATGTCCACTGCTTCCTATTCTTTCCCAGCAGCGTTGCGAGGTGATTCTCACCCATGCATAGCGAGGCCATGGTGAAAAGCACGCCGAAACAATGCCTAAAACCACTTTCGTGAACGAACCAAACAGTTGCATTAACACGTTAACACCAGCAGCTGTCCACCATCAAAAGTATCCGACAATGCCGAGATGGAGGCAGGGTATCGTGGAGCGGTGACTTTTGCATTATTCTATGCCATTCTTATCATCCATCACTCACGGCTAGCTAATTTTGTTGATAATGCAAACAAACAGCAGCTCTGATTAGTTACCACGCTGGCCAAGCACGAACATAATGATAAGCATTGGAATCGGAAAAGGCATCGTGCCACCGTTGCACCCAGCAGCTGCGAGAAAAGCATGAACTGAGCGACTGAGCTTCAGATTCGGATCGACTGCAGCTAAAAAGCAAGCCAGTGGCAAAACAAAAGCAGAGCAGCCTCATTTCCATCACTATTGAGCAATGGCGGTGCCCGTGCTGGCTGAACAGCGGTGGAATCTGGTGGTGCCAACGCGCGTTTTAGACTTCGTTGATGTATTTTCAGGCTCTGAAAAAATGCATCGCAATGTTAAAGATTCGCTTTACTGCATAGTAATAAGTATCTGAGCCTGGGATTGCAACGTAAAATTTTATTGAAGCGGGACAATCGAGGAAAAAGTGTTCGTTCTGGCGACCATATTTATTCGTTGACTTCTATGGACTGCTGACAGGGGATCGGGAATTTTTTGTTGAAGCGGCATTCGTTGTAGCGGAGTTCGACTGTACCCATATCCTTAGTCCTGGTCTCATTTTAAACATTGGCGTAGTTAGGAAAGTCTCGAACTTATAGAAAAATTTCAATTTTGCATGTGTATAGATACACACACACATACAGTAATACCTCTTTAATTCGAAGTCTTTGGAACCATGAGAAATCTCCGAACTTACAATAAGTGAAATGCAAGGAACATGGAATTCAAAATAATCAGGGCTAGTCGTTCTTTATGCCGGCTAGTTTGCGGCTCTAGGGGTCATGTTTTCCAGCAATACCCGATTCCAATTTTTCTGCAAGCACAAGGGAACAGCAGACCTCACTGCCATTACCGGAAAGAATTGAGAGGGGGGGAGAGAGTTGTGATGAATTAAAATGCATGCCCGTTTTGCAAGACATCTTTGCTGCAACACGGTAGTGTCACGCGGACAGAGCATGTCGCCTGCTCCTCGCTGCATGATCATGTCAATATGAGACCATTCGGCCATTCTTTCTGGTAAAATAAAGAATTTATTAATGGCCAGTGTGACGGAGTTTGCTATGTGTTCTTGCTGGAAAACATGCTCAATGAAGCTTCCAAACAGAATTTTTGGAGTAGTCTTGCAGGCAAAAACTTCGCCAGCAGTGCAAGCGCATAAATTCATTGAGCAACCGGCAATTGAAGGTTCGCATACATCGCTGATTCCGCCAGACTGTCCTTTATTAATTTCATTGTATTCCCAGAAAGTATAGGTAAATCATGATGTGCTGACATTGTAAGACACATGCAAATGCTGCCCGGATGTCACTGCTGTGCTGCAGTGAAGCATGTCTTGTTTTCTGCAGGCGCACAATAAAGTTGACCACAAGACAGTTTTTTGTTTTTTTGCACTGGAAGGTGAAGGCTGAGATGTTCCAGCTGCCACTTATTAGTATCGCTACATTGCATTGCCTTGTGGCTCTTAAGGACCGTCGTTTTTGCAGATTTGCGGCGAACTCAGGATCGAGAAATAGCTCATGGCACCAAAAGTTTTCAAATTAAATTCAGCTGGTGCTGACCACCGCTTCAAATTATCTATTAGCAGACAAGTGGACGGCACTCATATATGTGTGCCGTCCACTTATTGTCATGGACAGGCACGCATATATGCGCAGAGCTGCAGAACGGGATGCGCACGCCTGTCAATGGTGATAACTGGACGGCGCGTGCTGTACCATCGCAAAGGTTTGCTGCTGTTCGGGTTTCATTGGACGCTGAAAGTACATAGGTTTTTATCACCCATCGGACGATTGACAGGGGGCCAGAGTAACCCCTGCCCCTGATAAAATTCCTAGCTACTCCCCTGAATGTGAGCGCTTTAGTGTGCAGCCTTTACAACAAAGTGGCACTTGTGTAACGAAGTGTTTCGTGTTCCCCAAGCAACTCGTTATAAGCACATTTCACTGTGAAACTTTTATTTAGAATTTTATTTCTATATAGGAAGACCAAAGCAGTAAAATGAAATTACTGCTTGCACCTGTGGTCAAATAACATGTATTGTGGCATCACCAGGGCTTTGACCTTGCGTTCACTGTACTGTGCCATCTTCATTTAGGTGATTGCCATTGGTAGATAACTTGTTTTGGTTGGACACGTGTGATGCGACCTTGTTCTGTTCCTCAGGTGTACTTCTGGACGGGCAGCCCTGCACTGCCAGCCAGTGAAGAAGGCTTTCAGCCCATGCCAAGCATCACCATTCGACCTCCCGACGACCACCACTTGCCAACGGCAAACACTTGCATTTCCAGACTCTATCTACCGCTGTACTCATCCAAGGCTGTGCTACGAGCCAAGATTCAGATGGCCATTCGCACCAAAAACTTCGGATTTGTCTGAATGACCATCATTGCCTCTCAGTGTACTCTTGTTTATAGCGCCACCACACCACAAGTGAATAAAACACACCAGGGAGCAACTGCTCTTGTGACCAAACACGACCATTGACTATAGTGTGGCCTTACTGTTGCTATAGCTCTCAATAAGCTCTGCACTGTGTCAGGGGCGTGGGTTGCAATCGACCTTTGAGGTCGGTGTACAAGTGGCACAATGCCCATGGAAAATAAGTCTATTAATCTAAGATATTCTCGCACTAGTACCTACGTTGCAGATGTTGCATAAGAATATAGTAACCAGTCATGACTACTACTGTAAAAAATGTATTGCTGTTGCCATTTACTGTATCACAGAAGTAATTGATGTATTATTGAAAAGTGATTTGTTACTATGTCAATTTCTTTCCTACTTGGTGACCAAAGCATTGCTTAGCCTACTCAAGCAGAAAAGTTCTGCAGTTGAGCAGTGCCATGTATCGGGGACCTGCCACTCACAAGAGATCTCCTGTTGTGCTTCTTGCACAAGTCTTTTGGGTGGAAATGAATGTCAAACATGCATGGGTAACTAATAAAAATGAAAGTGCAACTTCGGCTATTTAAAGCCAAAGCAATTTCAATATATGTGCACGGGTGCTTGTGTAGCATTGAAAGTCTCTTATTGACGTATGGGACTGATATCGTTAGGGAAAAACGAATTCGTGCCTTTTTACTGAACTCGTGTGGACAAATTGCCGCAACCACAGCAGAGAGTGTCCGTAGCAACTATATAAACACTCGGCTGGATTTTGCCGCTGGCTTCTGCGTCATTCACCGTATATGTATACGTATTGTAGAAAAGCCGCCGAACACTGACATGGGCCTTTCTTCCAAACTACTCCCGAAATATGAAGGTCCCTACCGTGAGATCGAGCGCACATCTCCAATCAACTATCTTATCGAACCAATTGAACAATCTTCAGACATGTGCCGTCGCGGGTGCGACATGGTCAACGTGGAGCGCCTGAAGGCTTACTATGACCCGCTCATAGTGACAAGCTGTTAGGTCGCCAGGCGGCTCCCTCTTCGACCCCGAGGTAATTTCAGAGAAGCCGCCGGACACTGTAATGGGTTGAACTCTCAAGTGCTTTCTAGTGGGTCTGCCCAAAAAGGACGCCGCTCACGCTGAGATTTCGTGCTTGGCCGTTACTGTCGCCATTTTGTATGCTCGTTGTGTGCCGGCTAATAAACGCCATAACAGTATCTATATATGTGAAAATGCAAGAAAGAAAAATGATCCAGAAAAAGACTCTGGCAAGTGGAATTGAACGTCCGACCTCATGCTTGCGAGTGAGAGGCGTTAGCCACTGAACCACAAAATAGCATTTCCTTTCAACGTTGATACGGCAAGCTATTTATATCTACCACTTACCGCTGGGGATGCCCATTTCGGGTGAACTATGGTGTTTTCAACATTACCAGCAAGATGGCGCTATGAGCGCGCGTTGTCACATCATCATGACGCAGTGGCGTGCTCTCTCGTCTCCCACACGTGCTTTGCCCCATTAAGAGGTGGAGTGGACGCTGAGACGCGCTTACTTCGCTGTGGGGACAATCGTACGCCTTGAGCTTTCACCAGAACGATTTCGTTGCAGTTACTGGGCGCACTAAGTTCACTGCACTTCCTGCACGGTTTCTGTTTGCGAAAATGGCGCGCTTTTCAGACACAGCAAAGTAACAACTGACAGTTGATCGCGTTCATCTGTACCTGTGAGCACATTTCGTGCATGAGCAACAAGACACACGTTCGGTCTACTTGCCATTTTTCGTGTGGCATTCTAATTTGTTACTATCGCATTCACTGCTTCGCCCATGTGGCAAAGCTGCGACTTTTTTATGATGCAACAAAATCTTACTAATATCGCTGGTGCCGGAACACGGTATGGTGAATATGCAGAACAAAGGTCGGGAGCTATTGAATAAAAGTTGAAAAACAAAGCAAGACCTCGTCAAAACATTTGCATCCATCGGGCTGCCTTATTTCTGAAATTGGGGGTTATCTGCTATTATTTCCACTAAACACGAATGCTGGGGCAGTCAGTTTTAGTGACAGTGACGCCTCGTGTGATATGAATCAGCACCTTAAGAATCGCCTGGTTTTCCTTAACCATTTTGTGTGCATTGAAAGCAGTATTGTGATATCTCCAATAGTCATGTGGAATTCCCTGTTACCAACTAGCCGTGCGAATAAAGTAACATTTACGTGCACTTTTAAGAGAAATAGTAAATTAATTATTGACCATTACAGAGTACAAAAGGGTAAATAATAAGTTGGAAAAAAATTGGGGGACCCTTAAGCTTCGCCTTTAAGAGTTGAACACGATAGTACTTCAACCACTTGGTGCATGCTTTTTATTGTAGGATGTTACTTGAGAAATTTGAATTGTGGATTACTGCATCAATAAATTTTAAAATGGCTTGTGCCTGTGAAGCTTTTTCATATGGCTGCGTTCTGTGTAATGGGTGGCATGCTCTAAACCACGGGTAATGCACGTGAAATTTTTTGAACTTGCTATGCACCCAATATGTGGTCTTAAAGGGACACTGAAGTCAAATAACAATTTGCCTCAGAGTGAAACCTCAATGTATGACATCTAAAATGACAATATCAACAGCAGTGCCCTACTTGCCTAGAAATGTACAAGGTAAATGTACAAGAATACATGCGCCGCAGTAGGGCATTCTCAAGATGATCTCGATGACGTCGGACGAACTGCCTACAATTAATCACTAGCAATCGGTCCAGCTGCACTAAAGAACCTTCTGTGCATCAAAAGACTTAATAAAATGCTGCTTGTTCGTTTTTGTTTGATTCATGGAAAAAATAATGGCCGAATGTTACTATGGGGAATAGCGCGAGTGGTTCAAAAATTCAATTTTCGTGTGGGGCCTAGTTGAACCAAAACACGTCTGCCACTTCGTAGCCAATGGCAGGAAATTGATCAATGGCCGTTGTTACTGCTGTGGTTCCCGCTGCTTTCGTACTGCTGCTACTAGTGTCGACGACCGCGCAGTAAAGCCGGGCAATGTTGTGCACGGCAACCGTGACTGCAGACACTTCGTTGAGGCGGGTAATTTGAAGCGGCTAACTCAATGCGGACTACTAAAACGCTATTTTATTTCAAAATAAGCCCTTCCTCTGCACAAAAATATTACTGCGAGCTTTCTGGACTGCTATTTCAACAATCAACATAGACTCAATATTTGCCTTTAGTGTTCTTTTAAAGGAGGCGTTAGGACAAGGTTTGCTTCTTGCACTCATGCTGGTGCCACGAGTGTAGCTAACTTTCGAGCACTAGTTGGAATGAGGTGTGCGACAAACACATGCCTGACGATTTCAATAAATTTTGCAGCAACTGATTCATGAGGCAATATATTTCGACACTGGCGCCATTCAGTTATTAAAAAAATGCTTTAGAGAACTGTTGCGCTTCGTCGTTTCAGTATTATGTATACAGTGCACACAAACACAGCCAAAACTAAATGCAGTAGACACCTGTTATAAAAGAAAACTGAAAGGACCAGGACAATGTGTTTGGTTTACTGAGAAATAATAAACAAGGGTGCAGTGTTTGAGTACAGAATCAATAATATTAGAGGCAGTAGTTCCAATTAAGCACCGATTTCATTTAAGAGCTTAGTTTACCAAGTCTACTGTAATAGGTTGTAGGAACCTGGCACATAAGGTGTGGTGCTGCTAAGCTCAAGGATGCAAAGTTGGTTCCGGTCTCTGGCAGCCACATTTTAATGAGAGAAAAATGCAAAATAACATGTTTACCTTTACCTTTACGTGCGTGGTAAAAAACCAGGTTGCAATTATTTATTTTTTCTTATTACTATAAGCTATAAAGAGACTTAAAAGAGTGGGCATACGAATAGCACTGGTGGGGCATGTAATATGACCTGTTATTTGAGCAAAACATCCAAAGTACTGTTTGCAAGTTTCAGCACCCAAATTTGAGAGGATAGCAAAAAATCCACGGTAGACTGTACATGCAGTCTGTCCTTTCATGAAAGCACAAAATCCAACTAAATTAATCCAGAGGTGCCCCACTATGGCGTGAAAGTGCACAAGTGTCACTTGAGTAGCCTTGGTACATGACATGCATTTCTGCGAAGAGAAGTTGAATGCCACCCTATTGTACCTATTTTCACATTGCTAGAGACTTGTCCTTTCCATTATCGAACTTTCCCAGCAGCTTCTATATTTGAGCAGCATTAGCTCAAAGCAGTCTTGCACATAAAAATTGTGGGCACAAATCTGGCTGTTGCATTAGCAAAAAAAAAAAAAAGCTGCCCCTGATTATATTCAAACTGCACGGACATGCAGTTTCGTATTGCAGTTGAACCTTTTTACGAGACACGTTCCAGGGAACAAATCTCGTCTTTTATGCGAGATGTGTCCTATAAGAAGGGTACCTCATGCATGATCTTGACTCTTATTTCAATGTAGGCACACTGGTCTTATGTCCAATTGTAGGTTGCATCAGTCTCTTATCAGAAGATTCAATGTATGAAAATGCTGCTGCCATTCCCACAATGCACATTTGAACAGCCACAGCACATTTTACATGCTGTAAAGAGCCACACATTTGATGAAAACTAATGCCAGCAACTTTTTATGATGCACCCCCTAAATTGTGGGGGGTCCAACATGCAGCCCACATTCTGCTCTCATTTTTTTTTTCCCCAAGTATGTTTGCGAGTTACACAGGCATGACTGGTCTTAAAGCACTTTTTGCGTGAGACACCCCATGTGGTGCGCGCATTGAAACATAACCAAGAAAAACTATTTTACAATCTCATCCACATTTTAGCCACTTTGGAAATTAATGTAGAAGTGTAGTTGCAATTTTGACACTGAATCTATTTCAGAAGTGACCCTGATATGAGACATGAGCAAGGTTATCTTCCAAATCTTTGAAATGGCAACACTTGCTGACAATTTTACAAACTGCCCTTTACCCCCCACTCCTACCTTCTTCACTGCCCCAGCCCCTTCAAGACCAAACTGTGCAGTGGCCGAGGTGACAGATCCGGGCCTTAAATGACCGCAATGTTGAAGGATGCATGTTCAAAGCAATCCATTTTTAAGCACTTCAATGTTCCGATTTCTGGTGGTGCTGTTGGGTTAAAGAGAACCCGAGCACAGACTACAAGCAACACCAAAACTGCCTGTAAATGTTTTATTTGGGGACAGTCTAGTTCTTCTTCTTGGACACACCGACAGTCCTTCCCCTCCGGCCAGTGGTCTTTGTGTGCTGGCCCCTCACACGCAAGCTGCATAGCAAGGAAAAAAAAGAAAAAGTTATGAATGTCACATTTAATTTAGCCAACCAAGGATGTTTCAATGTAAAACAAACGCGATATTCCTTTGAAGTGACTGGCAACCATTTTCACGTTAAATCTTATGTGGAAGCAGTTATGCATTCAGTGAAGTCTTATGTGAACGAGCATTGCGTTGTATAAACTGCTCTAACGCGAGTACCGACCTTTTGCAGCAATAATCATAACTAGTTTAACACATCATGCATAAAGGCTGGCCCAGGGAGGTTTAAGGAGGCTCCCAAGATGCAGATCAATTTGGGTTCCAGCTGTGTCATTCAGGAAACATCACACATGTAAAATACGATGCTTACATTCACTACTAGTACAAATTCTCAGTGTATGCTCACTTAATGAGTAACTGCTGGAAAAATAACCACGCATGTTTTTAAACATACTACACGTTTTCTTTAACATTCATGTGGTACATGTGCTGACTGAACAACTATCAATAACCACACATTGAACACCAATCCATTGTGCTTTCCGGCACGGTTACCATATGTGTCAGCTTGTAAACAATGGGTGAAGTTGCTAAACAAAGGAGGATTCAACACTATAAACGCATGGCAACACCGTCAACTAACACCAGTCATGCCATAAAAGACTGCATTACCTAAACTCATGCATGCACGTGACCTCTATCAGTCGACACACAGAATTCAGGTTTGCTTGTGTTGCTACTTCCCAGCAAAATAAAGTAACAAGCTGTTCCTAAAGATGTCATATTGGTTCAGAGGTTTGAGACAGCAGTGGCGCGACGAAGACTGAGCAGTGAGAATCAACCAAGGGAGGCAGGCATTTAGAGACCATTAGCAACCTAACTAGGGCACGCAATCACTCGAACATCAGCAACCAGGTCGCAGGTGCAAAAGAGCCTTCAGAATCAAGCACTCTGGTCACAGCATAACAATGGCGCATGCTTTAAAGGTGACGCCAAAGCTATAAATGGGGTAAAATCAAACGTTTACTGGTAACGCACCCCCAGAAGTGTCGAAGACCGCGGTGGGCACGGATCTTCTTCAGCCTCTCGAGGTCCTCACGGAGCTTGTTCTCGAGGGCGTTGGACGTCACCTGGCTGTACTTGCCGTCTTTGATGTCCTTCTGCCTGTTCAGGAACCAGTCGGGGATCTTGTACTGCCGGGGGTTCGACATGATAGTGATGAGCTTCTCCACCTGAACGGGTAAGAGAGAGATGACATGTGAAGAACATTCCGGACCACCAAAAGTGCTAGGAACTTAAGACATCGTTTATTCTTCGTGCACAAAAAGACATAGCGACAACTCAGTTGCCCAGTGCCTTCACGCCATCTACACCCCGAAACGGAGCGTATAAACCATGTTCGTTTTGTTTACATGCAACTTGTTTAAATGTACGGGAATAGGTGCGTTAATATTACAAACAACACCACTTTGCAGTCAAAGACTTACAATCTATAAGTTTGATGAGGTCAATGTCTAATTCGTCGCTACTGCGACTTCGCAGCTTTCTTGCGCTGTTCATGTCAGCTCCGTCAACCACTTGGTTCAAGATTAAAAAATAAACATGCTTTATATGCTTACCTCTTCGTCGGTAAGCTCTCCGGCACGCTTGTTCAGGTCCACATCGGCCTTTTTGCACACCATGTTGGAGAACCGGCGACCGACACCCTGCACGCAAAGCATTCGGCTCAGAGAAGGCAACCGCCAAATCTTTCGTATTTTGCAACTCTAATAGAGACGTAAGAATGAAAACAATACCTTGATGGCGGTCAGGGCGAACATCACCTTACGCCTTCCATCGATGTTCGTGTTCAAAACACGAAGAATGTGTTGAAACTTGTCAGGAATCACGAGAGACTGCAACAGAGAACATGATACGAATGAGTGCGTGCTGGAGAATTCGGAGGAATCAAAACTAAATGAAATGCGTTGCGAGTGATATTAACCATTATTTCCTCTCTTCGTATAACTAAATAGATCGTCACTCGCACTGATTAAAGCCGATTGAAAATGGGATCGTGAAGCCAACCTACCATCTTGAATGCCGATTCTGACTGAAAAGGAGTCGACAGAAGCCGCGCCGCAGCTTCAAGGTCCCATGGTTGTCAATTGGAAAAAATTCAAGTAAGTAGCCATTTTTTTCATTTTTGTAGTAAACTACAAAAAACAACACATTTTAAAGATAAGTTTATGATAGATACTGTGAGTAATACTTGTTTATGTCAAGATATTGGCATCTCCGAATGCAATACGAAGCTGTGATTGCATTGCGTCATACTGATTCAGTCGCGCTCAGCTGCTGAGAGCCGTACAGCTTTTACTATGAGCGCTCGAAATCATGTAATTTCATGACTAAAACGTTACCATATAATAGGGAAAACCCTAAAAAGGCGTAATGGATGCCTTAAAACAGCATGTTGAGGTAATTCCACGTCCTCTCTTTGTGTGGCGACTTATAGAACGGTTTCACATCACGCTAAAGTGACGGTTTCACTTCCTGAATCCGTACTCATTCTCTATCTTTGGGACAGCACATTTATCGGCATGTCGCATTGGTCGCAAGCCCTTGTTTTATTCCGTCATTACAGGAGGGAAATGGTGACGCCAGTAACGTACTGGAGAATCCCTTCGAGCTGGACGACCCAGCATTTGACGAAGTCGATGGTAAACAAAGTTTCGTCTGCGCAACTTTTCGCTGTCGTGTTTGGTGCGTGTTGTCATCTAACGACTCACTGTTAACCTTTGTTAGTGCACATACAAGAAAACCTTGAAGATGAATTTATTCAAGAAGCTTTGCAATCGGTACGTTCCTTCCACTGCATGCAAAATTAACGTAATTAAGACCTGACATTGTAAATATATTTGACTGTGCAGGGCATGGACCTGAGGCAGTACTCGCTTCAGGTTGAAAAAGACCTCAAGGAAGTCGAAAATGCTTCCATCCAAGATTGTATCCTTTTCTCAGTCGCTAAGTCTGCACTGGGCACTGCGACAGGGGTATATGTGATGCCGTATTTAATAATATAAAGGAGAGACTGCCATGCAGATATTACGAGTTGTATATATTTATTTATGTTTGTATAGTTATTCAACTTTTTAACTACTTAATTTCTTTGTAATTTAAAAAAGCAACCACCCACCACTACTGTTATCGCTTGACTGCAAAGTATCCCTTTAGAATTTCCTTTTTTTTTTTTCACAAATAATTCTACAGCATGACTTATGGCCAATCCCTCGCGGTGTGTTGAGCCGTACTTTGAATCACCAACCAATGCTTCTTAGTGGTTGTGTGTACATTTTTGGAAGCTGCATCTTCATGCCCTTAACCTGGTCCAACAGATATCAAGGAAAGTGTTAACATCGCCAGTCTTCACAACCAGATAGCAGCCTGTGATCAAATACTCGAGGTTTGGAGAGTTCACTCGGTCTTAAGAACACGGGGGTATGTTTCGTGTTGCTGAGTTGAAAATTTTTTTGTACAGCGAATGGAAAACATGCTGAAGACATTCCAGGAGGACTTGGGTAGCATTAGTCACGAAATTCTGACACTTCAACAACAGTCGGTGTCTATGAATCTTCGTCTCAAGAACAGACAGGTAAATGCGAAATTAAGTGGGCAAGCTTAAGTGTCTTGACTGAACGTGTCCCCTTCACCAATTACTGACAGGATTCCCCGATGTTTGCAGGCTGTCCGAGGTGAACTGAGTCAGTTTGTCGACGACATCATCGTGCCGGAAAGCATGATACTGTGAGACCTGTTCATGCATCTCCATAAAGCGTAACCCTTTTCACACTATTGTGACTTTGACCCTCTCACACTGGTCATTTTACTTTCCACAGAAACATCCTTGAAACACCTGTCACAGAAAAAGAATTTCTGGAACAGCTGTATGTTCTAGACCACAAGATATCCTTTGTCAAGGAGCAGTCCTTCAAGGACTCAAGGTCATGCCAAGACGTCAGGGACATACTCGAGAAGCTTAAGCTGAAGGTAGGCAGCATGCTACTTAGTGAAGTTTTAACCACATTGCTATATGTTGATAATAATGGTAGCAGTATTAAGTGCATGATGACAGCAACATGTCATCATGCAGGTTGCTGCCCATGGTGTTCCACGCATTTTACTTTCAAACTTGCCTTATGTACTTATGCCTACATCCGGTGATTTATGTTGCAGGTGCAATGATGATGGCATTTCTAGTCCACTAAATTACCATTAAAATCTGTTGATTGGGTAACACAATCTATCTATCTAGATGGCAGCACAATGTCACATTCACTACACTCTGCAAGCTGCCAATAGAAAGGGCATTATAGAATGCAAGCCAATTCCGAGAACAGCACACTCGTAGCATTTCTTAGCACCAGCTGTCAAGAGTAGAGACTAAAAGAAACTGGCACGTAATACGGGATGTGATATATTAAGTTATCTCTGCTGGAAAAGAAAGTGACGTTAGGGTAGCCTAGGGCGCATTGACATTTGTGGGATGTTAGCGCACCTTTGTTCTCTCTTCCAGGCCATAGGAAAAATCCGGGAGTACCTGCTGCAGAAGGTGTACTTGTTTCGCAAGCCCATGACAAACTACCAGGTGCCCCAGAATGCCATGCTGAAGCACAAGTTCTTCTACCAGTTCCTCATGACGCACGAGAGGGAAGTGGCTCGTGAGATCCGCGACGAGTATGTGGATACTATGGGCAAAATCCTCTTCTCCTACTTCAAGACGTACACCAACCGGCTGATGAAGCTTCAGGTGATGGAGCGCAATCTTGTAAACTTTTTTCGAAGGGTCTGGGACTCATAAGGTCTTAAAAATATTTTCGAGTTATTGGAAAGTGCTTTAAGACCAGTTGGATGCATGTGGAAGGTGCAGTTGTAGCTCGCAAATTGGTCGAAGTTGAAAAAAAAAAATGTCGAGGCAACATCTTGTGATTTTGTAGCATTGTTATTTCAATAATTGTCTTTATTCGACCTAGCTGTGCAATGCATGACTTTTGAGTTATCTGAAATTGAAGTCACTTTATTGTTTGTTGGTATGTCATGAGCAAAGTTTTAAATGGGCATCTGTTCTACCATTATATTTTTTCAGTATGAAGAAGTTCCTGAAAAGGATGACTTGATGGGTGTAGAAGATACTACAAAAAGGGATATCCTTTTTGTGAAAGCCTTATCTCACATTAGGGCATCTAGTGTTTTTTTTCTTTACTATATCGTGTATGGAGATTAATTTTGAAACAAATACCCAGTGTTAGCTTATAAATTTTTCAGGAATATGCTTTAATGAGTGGTGGACTATGTAATAGTACAAGGGTTAGTCCAATATAAATAACCCGTGTTTTTGTTTTGGGACATTTCTTTACTACATAATGCTGACAATTTTTTTCCCAGTAGAACTTTGAATTGGGAAGCACAGGTGTGCACTAAATGCATGGAATACTTGTGAAGACTGCTTGTTGACAAATTTTTGTGTACATCTACAGACCTTGGGATAGAGCAGTGCCCAATTGTAGCTTCCACAGAAGTGACAGTAGTTTGCCAACTGTTGAATGTCCTAGTACTCATACAGAGCAGTCTGTATATGATGCACTGAAATTCGCAAACCTGTTTAAAGTGTTTGGTCTTGTTCCAAACAAGGTACTAAGAAATTTGCCTTACATTGAGCAATGTCTTCAGAGGGAAACCAAGAATATAAAAAAATTTTCAATCTATGAAGTTAGCACGGTGACAAAAGCGAGTGTCATGAAAATGTATTGTCACACATAGTTGAAGAAGGACACTTTATTTGAATAGCTGAAACGAAGCGAACTCGTGTCTTATAAACAAACAAATTAGAGAAAAATGTCTGTGTCTACTACAAGAGTAACTTCGCTTCTTAAAGGGCCACTCACCAGGCCCCATACCAAATTTTAGTTAGACAGTGGAAGTTGTTGGGTGTCTGATGAGGAACATTTTGCCACAAAAATTCTTCGAATTGGTTCATCACGAGCGGAGAAAACAGGTTTTTTGAAGCGGCGCGAAACGAGGATGAGAGGAGGCGAGCTCGAAAACCTTGCCGCTCCTCCGCGTAGCCTTCGCAAGCCAAATCTCTTCCCCACCCTCTCCGGCATCCGAGCAAGAGGTGTCGTGCGCATGACGTGCCCAAACAAGTCGAACCCCCGAGCACGTGAGTGGCGTTGCTTTGTTGACCAGCGTTATTTGGTGGTCTTCTCCCTGTTTCTGAGGGATGGTTTGGAAACTGGCTCAGACCCGGTAGAATAGATGAGCACAATGAGTGTGCAAGCGCGTAGGAGCTTTCCATGGCGCTCGACTGCTCCATGCGCTGACCGCGGGTACACGAACGCATGCGAAACACTGGCACATTAGCCCCGCATTTCGTAGCATTTCACGGAAAAAAATTAAAGAAAAATGTGCACAATTTTGTATTGCGTCTCATTATTTAATTCAAGTTTTATTAATCTCTTAAAGCAACACATACATAAACTACGCATGTTGTGTTACACGGCAAGCAAGAAAATGCTCGCCGTGTAATCAATACAGACTGCTAAGTGCAGTGCAGACAAGTGCATTTCTTCCATATCATTTGTTGCTTTCTGTTGTCCCAGTCTGTGAGGCTATACATAGTCTGCGATGCAGGGTCAGCTATCCCTGCTAACGGTGGCACCGATTCTCATTTGTTCATCTTTTATAACTTCAGTGGTACGCCTTGACTTCAAACCCACGCCTATTCAGCTCAAAACCCTCGCTAAAGAACAGATCCACTGTGTTTACACTGGGAGCTCGTAACAACGTCCTCACAACAGAGCTGGAAAGTCCTATCATTGTGCCCCATGCTGCACAGAAGAATGAAGTTAGGGTGGGTACGCTTTCCTCTTTTTTTTTGCCATGTATTCTCATTCTCTTTACTGCAATAAATAAGAGATTATAGTATCTATCCTAGTTTCAATGAGAACAGCGAGATACGTTCACACCTTTTCACAGGTCTGATATGTTTCCTATTTGACCCTCGGTGTAAAACTTGTCTCATGTCTTTTCTCTTTCTCTTTGTTTGTGTCACAAATGTCTTGCTTTAAACGTAACATTTCCCATTTTAAAGTAGATGTTACAATAATGAGCCGAGAAGCAATAGCACCATTAAACAGAGAATTCATAAGGCCGATGGCAGCATACAAAGATATTACTTTGAACACATAGAAGGAGGTTGCAGGATCAATTCTCCTGTGTACTATCCATTGGTTAATGTTAGTCCCAGGTAGTCAGTGTTATTCCAGAGTCTTCTAACATGGCATTTATCATATTCATATTGTTGTTCTGGCATTTTGAATCCTACAGATTCAACTTTTCCAATGCATAAAACGTAATGTTTCTTGTGCCAAAATGTATAGACAGGTTTTCCACACACAACATCATCATTAAAAACAGTGCATTTTTTTTTTGTGGTGGCGATTTTTCTTTTTGCCTGATACCTTCAGCATGTGCTTTTACCATTTTTTTTTCTTTCTTTCAAAATGCTTACTGTTTCATGACACGTAAGTGTTGGCTATCAGTAATGAAGGGGTCGATGGATTTTCTTTCAGTACCCCTTCGAAAGCCTTTTCAGAAGTCAGCAGTATGCGCTGCTCGACAACGCCTGCCGTGAGTACCTCTTTGTCACAGAGTTCTTCATGGTGTCAGGCCCTGCAGCCCAGGAACTCTTCAATTCAATCATGAACAGGACCCTGACCATGTTTGTGGTGAGTTTGTTGCTGTTTGCTGCTTTTGTTGACAGAGGTCACACGTGCAGCTTATTAATCTATACAGTTAACGAGCGCACAAAAGTACACTCGCTAACTTCAAGAAACACGAGCAGCACACCAAGGTGCCAAGTGGGAAGATGATGATGGACCAGGAGAGATACACACAGACAGGGAATTTCGTTTATTGTGTGTGTCCTTATCTATCATTGTCTTTGTAGCATGTAGCCTGAATCATGCATAAGCAACACTCCTAGATGTCCACCCTAATAACCAACATACCTCGTCAAGTAAGAATAAAGCATGTCATTTAGTTCTTGCCATAAAAAACACATTCCTAAAAGAAAAAAGAAACAGTGTAACGAGCCTAAATTAAAATAACTAGTTCAGTAATAACACCATTAAGAGCTTTGTGTCAACTTTCCTGAACTTAACCTTTTATATTTTGATATGATCAGTTTTGGTGTATTGGGTGTTACGGGGTTTAGTGCCCTTTCTTCGACTTTCAAAAAATGCATTTTATTTTGTGTGTCTGTTTCCAAAGTCGTGGTTAATAACTAATTTCTTGCGTATTCAGTTTTTCTCTTTGTTAGGTTTGTGTTGATCCTGGCTTAGTAGATATAAAGCATGCAATTGATACAGCAAATATGCAAAGCACACTCATCAAATTTTGAAATAATTGACTGTTTATATATTTACACACACACAAAGAAAAGAAATACTTCCACAGTAATTTGCCAGTAAAAATGTTTCGAAATATTTTGACTCAGGCATCAAAATACATGCCAACTGTGCCATGAATTTTAATATAGTTGTAATTGCTTTAAGTAATCCTGCAGGAACTTTTGACTGGCACAAAAGTTCAAACATGTTAGTATTAGTGCTTTGTGCGTACTTGTTTAGGTTATATATGGCACTTTTCTTATGATCTATCATCTGGCGCAAAATATGTTGTGCGAATGTTTTTGGTACGACATACAAAGTATTCAGAAAGGCTGCGATGGCCGCATTTTCGATGCACGGGAGAATGCTTGAGGCCTATGTACGTAGATTTAGGTGCATGTTAGAGAACCCAGGGTGGTCAAAATATCCGGAGCCCTCCTCTACAGTATTTCTCATAATCATATTATGGTTATGGGATGTTAAACCCCATCAATTATTATTATTATTAAGCTTCTGAGAAAGTATAAGAGAGGGAGCATTGTTCAAATGGTTTGTTTCATTATTGACACAACAAATAAAACTAACAGACAATTAACAAGGAAAGCGCAGGCATCATTATGTTGCTGTTTTTAACTGTAGCGTGATGATTATGACCTAAATTGAAGGGAATATAAAGTGGGAGAAAAATCACCTTTTCTGCCAGCGGAATCGGATCTGAACCCACAACCTTTGAATTACATCTCCACCTCGTGCAACGATCATGTGCCATGGGACACTGTCTGGCAAAAAAAAGTGTTCCACACTTGCTGCCTCGGCAAGGAGTAGTGCTGGCTTAACCACTCAGGGATTCATCATCATCATCAGCTTGACTTCGCCCACTGTAGAGCAAAGGCCTCTCGCATGTTTCATTAATCAACCCAGTCCTGTGCTTTCTGCTGCCACCATATGCCTGCAAACTTTTCAATCTTATCTGCCCACCTAATTTTCTGTCTCCCTTTGACAGATTTGCAGTGATGGAAGTGCTGCTCCAAACTGCTTCAAAAGAGAAATATGCAGCTTTAAAATGATATATTTGTTAGTAACTGCTCAAAACCTGCTCCGAAAGAGCATTGGGAAAACTGAAAACAATGAAGTTAAACCGTGTCACCATCCAGCGATCCTAAATGAAAACGAAAACAAGCTGTATACTGTTACTTAGTTTACAGCTTGTATAAGAGCTGTATACTAGATTATTGACTATGCTATACATACTAGAATTTTCTCTCTCTCTCTGTCTTCCTCTCTCTATATATATATTAATATTTTAGACTTCGTAATCATACTAGCCATTGCTGAAACACTGTTGATATGTGACTGGTTACATTTAGCACTTTCATCAGCTTTGACCTCATTTATGTTGCAAAACAAGCACTTTAAATGTTAGTCCATTGAGCTTACTTGATTTTTAAAAATTTCAATGCTGGCTACTTTCACAAAATACGAAAATAAATTTACTTGGTGTTCGAAGACCATCCATCTACCTAATTATGTTTCTTGCAATTCACAGCGATAATTGTATGTGCTATGTGTTAAATAATAAATATTAATGTATATAAAAGGGTTAAATGATGCATCAAACTAAAGGAGTCATTTGGAGTATTTTGCGATCTGCTCAAAAAATACCAATAGCTGCTCTAATCTAGCATTTTTTCTGCTCCAAAAACAAAGTGTTGCTTTCATCACTGCATTTGCCTTCTCTTGGAATCCAGTCAGTTGCGCTTAAGACCAGAGGTCAAGCACACTAAGTGATAGCTCGATTGGTGGAGTATCGGACATGTAACTCGAAGGTTGTGGGCTTGAATCCCACCGGGAAAAAAAAGGTTCTTTTTGATCCCCTTTAATTTTGTTTGATTTAGGTTGTAATCACTATGCTACATTTAAGAACAATAAAATAATGGCCTTCATGCTTACCTTAGCTCAATTCCCTGTTACGAATTTTATCAATTCAGTCTTTGGGGAAGTGTTACACAAGAGAAAAGACATAATAATATTTTATGTTATTGACTCACACTTGCATATCTAATAGAGGAGAAAAATTAGTCAAATACTTACTCAGCCTTGATTATAAAAAATTCTTGCTTTAACATGGGCATTTTCCTTTCTTGTTTGCTTTCAGAAACATGTGGAGCTGTACGTTCAAGACTGCTACGACTCCATAGCTCTGTTCCTGTGCATTCACATAATACACCGGTTCCAGCTACTGATGCACGAGAGATCTGTACCTGCACTGGACAGGCAAGTAGTAAATAAATATTTTATAGCGTTCGTGGAGGCATAGCTCCTAAGGTGCTGCGCTGCTAAGAACTATGGCATGGGTTTGATTACCCGCCATGTTGGACACATATCGAGAAGAACAGAATGCAGGAACACCCGTTTACTTTGATCGAAATTTACACAAAAAGGCACAGCTGGTCAAAATTATTCCGCTCTTCTATGACATGTGATGAATTCAGCATTTAAAATGCCTGAATTTAATTATTTAAGTTAACATTTGTCATTAGAAGTAGTGTATATGTAAAGGATCACTGGTTATTTCTACAGCTACTAATGGTAATTTAGACTTTGATGTTCTTATTTTCACCAAGCCGTCCAGGCTTTCTCCTTTCACCTTGACAAGTGCTGTCAGTGAGGCACAAGCCTGCGCCTTTTGCAATACCCTAGTCAACATCAACGGCACTGCATACCTACTCTTCTTTTACTGACAGCTCAACCGTGCTTTGTTCAAGTATTCAGAAAAAACGACCAGTTGTGGCTGCAACTGTGGGGCATGTTCTCACGCTGCACGAATGACCAGCACAAACTTTTGTGCCTAAAAAGTTAAACTAAAAACAATGGCTCACGTTAAATGCCCATTTTTTAGATATGAGGCACTATCAGAAGTTCACTATATATACTGTGTAATAAGCACCTTGGAGTATATGAAACTCATTTGAAATTAATTTCTTAGTTGCTGAAAGTATATAACGCTGCCGTGCAAAGAGCAACAGTATAAACTTCCAGAGTGTGTGTAATATTTAAAAAAAAAAAGAAGCTGCGCAACCTTTATATATATATTTTTTATTGGTGAGAAGATACCTGTATAAGTGTGTGAGAGCATTTGTGATTTTGAGTGGCAAATTATATCTTGAAACAAGTTCGTAATATTTAGTGGCAACGCCTATCTTCACCAAAGCCCTACAATGTGCAGCCTGGTATAAGAAATATAGTATGTTGCATTGTTTTAAAATTGTTTGAAATAAATTTGTTGCTTTAGATGAAGTTGTAGTTTTCAACCAAACATTGTTGACTGCATTCGAATTTCAGGTACTGGGAGTCTCTGCTACAGCATCTCTACCCAAGGTTTGAATACATTCTCAAGCTCAACATACAGAGCATCAAGGACTGCGACCCTCAGAAACTAGGGAGCATCGACATGCGGCCGCATTATGTTAGTGTCAACCCCTGTTTGTGTTATTTGATGGTCTACTCGACAAACAGACTGTCAATCACATCAGTCACTGTTTACATTAGTTGGGGGTAAACATACTAAAAAATAGCTTTGTCATTTTCAGATTACGAGGAGGTATGCTGAGTTCTCGGCCGCCATAGTCAGCATCAATGAGAACTTCCCCAGCGACCGGGTGGCTGCGCTGCTGGCGTCCCTGCAAGGCGAAGTTGAGAACTTCATTTTGAAGATGGCTGCGGAATTTCAAGGGAGGAAGGAGCAACTCATTTTTCTCATCAACAATTACGACATGATGCTGAGTGTGCTGCTGGTAAGCTGTGCAAGCACTGCCACTACACAGTGCATGTTATTTATTGTTATGCACCACATTCACTTTCTTTAAATTGTGCATCTTACTAAATTTAATGCTATTGTGACTGTACTGTGTAATTACAGTGATCAGGTAGTATTGAGGTTTTGTGGTCATATTAGTAGACTTTTTTTGTTTCAAAGTAGGCGCCGTCCTGCAGTTTGAAGAGCCTCTGTGCACACTACAAGCAGCAAAAAATTTTACTTCCATATCACTTTAAAAAGCCTGTAATATTTTGCAATGACCAAAAAAAAAGCTTACAAATGATTGCAAAAGAGCAAGATCTCTATGTTTCGTTGCAACTGCATTGTATGTATACCTTGCTGGAAACAAACCAAAGATTGTTGATACATTAGAAAAAGATGACAAAGACATGATAGTAGGGCAGTGCATTGTAGGAACTTTTCACACGTGACAGGCTACATTACAATAGGCTTAGTGAATTAAGTAATGTGTCACATATAAAAAAATGCAGGTAAGCATCAAGTTTATGTATACCTACTTTTATGTCTGATATTTTTGTCACAAAATATGGAGTTAATTACTACATAGAAGGCATTGCAGAACTGAACCTGTTGACCAGTGGACAAGTAGAATGACACGTCTCTGCAACCAGTGGCCCCAGTGCACTGTGGCCACTTGCAAACAAGGGATAGCATGTCAAATATTGAAAGCACAGAGAGGTCCAAATAATGGTTACGTCGTGTAACGTAACATTGCAGCCACAAGTTGTAGTTATGCGCATAGTACACAGCCTGAGAACAACTGCATTGCGGGGATGCTAGATTTGACTTCTTTGTGCCACTTCGGCTTGCTTTTTAAAAAAGTGGTCGCGGAAAAAAAGACAGCTTCACTACATTGATATTTGGTTCAGATTCAAGGAACAGGAATTAACCCAAGCAGCTGGCTTGTTTTTTGGCCACTACCTGTCCAAAAAATATGTATACTGTTCTCAGTTGCGTACGCAGCAGTCTGCCTCACTGCCTACTGTGTGTACAAGTCAAGAAATAGCCAAGAATATATAGTATAGTCTAGGGATTCTGCATGCGTGCTATTTGTGGCCCGTTTTCTTTATGATAGCTACAGTGGGAGAACAAAACGACGACAAAGAGACAAGAAAGACACGTCTTCGTCGTCGTTCTGTTCTCGCGCTAGCTATCATGTCACACACCAACTAGCCCAAACTGCCACACCTCCGTTTTCTATTCTTCCGCGAGTGACTTGGGACTGAGCATTGTCGTTCTTGCGCAGGAGCGGACGAAAGAGGACTCCAAGGAGACAGAGAGCTTCAAGGAGCTGCTTCAGGCACGCACGCAGGAGTACGTGGAGGAGATCCTGGCTCCCCATTTCGGTGGCATGATCGGCTTTGTCAAGGAATGTGAGCTCCTCCAAGAGAGGGGCCAGGCCGACCAGATGCAGAAGGAAGAGAGTGAGTGCACCCAGATCCCGTTCAGTGCATGCCTGGTGCAGGTGTTTGCACAACTAGACTGATGAGAGTGATCAGCGGCAGGGGACTTCTCTTTGTCGAGACCTCTTGTCGTGCACACTTCAATGAAAGCGTGTGAAACAAAATGACACTGATTTTGAGCAAATGACAGACAATAATTTTGAGGGTCTGCGCATTAGTTAGCCCTAAGGTGACCAGTTTTAGTTTGCGAATTCAGATGTACATTATGAACTGGTGCATTTCACAAAATGGGAAGCTGAGCAAATTGGCAGTTCGGGGCGTCTGTACTTGTAGCTCTTCGTGATGGGTAATGTCAGCAAATGCGCTTCATAACAGTTGGTGTCTGTGCCTAGCTGTGTTTGTTCCTTCATCCTTGCTTTTTTTTTTTTTTTTTTCAGAAAAAGTTGTCATGTTGATACGCTCGTTCAACTCGGGCTGGAAGAAGGCCATCGATGACATCAACCAGGATATCATGCAGACCTTTACGAATTTCAAGAACGGAACCAACATCTTACAGGTCTGTGAGCTGCTCCATTGGCAACAGTCTTGCTTGCCATTGAGTCCTTCTTAAACTCGCGGACAACTTTTCGTGGCAACATCAGCAAAGGCTACAGAGCTATATTGCGCATATACTACCGTTACGAAATGTAGTTCTGCACTTGTGTTCTTATTTTTTAGCTGTAATATGGAAAAAATAGCCTTCATTTGTTGCCTGTTGTCACTTCGCATTTTTGAACTCATGAGAAAGTCTCATTTTTCATGTGTATCTCAAATGCCACGTGGCGTCTGCATCGATATGAAACGCTGATTGCACACAGCGATCGCTTTTCACAGTGGTACAGAACGCATGACATACTGGACTACTTTGCGTAGTGGTAAAGGTACAGAAGCACCGTTCCTTTCATTGCCAAGAAAAGTTGTCTGCCAGTATAGTCAGTGTATTACGTCACCCAGTCATTGACAGCTGCACTTTGGCATAAGCACGATGTGAAAATGTCCGCTGGTCTAGGTTGGCACATTTAAAGCATTGATAGCTGAACGTGCACATAAAAGTTGGTCTGTGCTAACCGGTGTCTGCAGTTCAAAACTTCCATTGTTCTTTTGCACTGCAGGCCGCGCTGATGCAGCTAATTCAGTACTACCACCGGTTCCAGAAGGTGCTCAGCCAAGCACCCTTCAAGCAGCTCACAGTTCGCTCGGAACTGTTGAACATTCACCACCTCATGGTGGAGGTGAAGAAGTACAAGCCAAACTTCTGAGCAACACGAGACAAAGCCAACAGTGTACATACTTAGTATAGCTCACGGTGCGCAGTTAATAGGAAGTGCAGAGGTTGCTTGTTTCTTTTTACTATCTTTCATTCCCCTCTCATGAGAAATCGCAGAAACTGACCATTCCGTTGATTCTAGGAAAACGCTCATAGTCATAAGGAAGCATTAAATTATTGTTTACCAAGTGGCCTGTTGGCATGATTCGTAAGAAGGTACTGCATTTAGTTGCTCTTCTCAGAGTATAAAAAAAACTAGGGGTGTCCAGATATTCGAAATTTCGAATATTATTCGAATAATGTTTGCTGTTTGATTCCATTCACATTGGATATTCATTATTCCAACTGTTTGAACTGAATTCCCGAAGACAATTGTAACGTCCAAGTGACAATTGCCTCTACAGATTTTTTTGTGCTTCACCCCATTACATTCTCGTATTGCGGCAAAACTGCCTTTCAAGCTCTGTGACAGTCGCAAATGTATTGACTCAAGAAAACACTGGTTCTAACTTGAAGATGATAGAGGTGGCAGAGGTTAGGGCTGAATGATGCTTTTTTTGGACCTGAAATTTTGGCAACACTTTGGTTGCACTAAATCATATGCATAAATGCGATTCAGCCTCAGCACTGCCTCATTCTTAAAGGGGCCTTCAGACGGTTTTTGAAGTTTTGACAGCGTTTAGGCTAGAGCATCATCAAACCATTTGCACCACAAATTTAGTGACACTTCGTGTACAAAGGCGGCTATGGACAATTATATCATACCCTCCTTCTCACCACTGCCTGGCCTCAACTCGTGAGGCACGCTGGCATCACTGGCAATTGCAAAGCTCTCATGAGTGCGTTCAACGATTTGCACTTTTACCAATCTAGGCCTCCGAGATCGCACGCCAACAGATTGTGCACATTCTCACAGGCCATCACGCAGTGCACCTGGTAGCATGCACGGCGTCTGGCAGAAATGAAAATCTCAGAGTGGTGCATATACGCACCAACAGGTGCCACCACCCTACCACCCTATGTTACTTTCTCGCATTCTAGAGTCCGTGACAACCAATCAGTTCAGCAACCACGGTGACGTCGAGTGGCCAGAGCATGTCGCTGTGTAAATGGGTGGTCGTGAGTGAGTGAAACAACTTTGTTGTCGATCCGGCATAAAGGGGGAAAAAGTAGGGAAATTAACGCAAGACTCTACTGTGCTCGGACATCCCGGAGCGGCAACATACTCACGTCATACTCGGGGGGGGGGGGGGGGGGCACCGCTTTCAAAAATGGGTTTGGCCGAGTCGCAGCTATCTGCACCGATCTGCAGCGATTCTTAGCTTTAAAGCATAATAAATTAGACAGTTTATGCAGAGCACTCAAATAGGTCTTTAAATGACCCTTAGGTCTTGGTCTACCGGCCCAATGTGTTTGTACAAAATTTACAAAACCGTTTTAGGGTTCCTTCTATAAGACAACTATGAAAGACCACCCCGCCAGCACTTAATCTACCTAGCCAAAAGGAACACTTTCTTATTGCTATCTCATAAGAATGTGCTTAGGAATCCTCTCCAACTTTACTGCAATTTTGCTTCGAATTATGTAAAATATTCCAGACATATTCAATGTGATTCATACTCACACTTCAATATTTGAATTCACTTCACACCTAAAATTGCACAGCTTAAAAAAAAAAGCTTCATATTCCTACCATGTAGTTTTTGTACATTCACTATAGGGACTGCCATATTCCATGTCAACCAAGCTTAACTAATACCTCCAATTTTGAGAAAGGGGGAGCTAATCTGCAAAAGCTCAATTGCAAGTCAAACAATATAATATGGACTAGTTCTATGCATATTTTATGCTTCTTTACGAAGGACAAGCTCTGTGGACTCAAACTAAGAAAAGTCAACAGAAGAGGGAATTTTTTTAAATGTGCTTTGGGGGGGGTATGCACAAGAAGGATGACTTCACAAATCATCTCTTTTCTTGTTTTAAGAATCACTAATGAAAAATAATTAAAAGCAAGTGCCTGAAGGAAATATGCTCCTTCACTACCACAGTGGCACCATAAGCTATTGTTTTTTGTTTGTTGTGCTCCTTGTTCTTAAATGCGAAGCATTTCTTAGCAAACTTCGGCGACTTTGAGCGTATCTATCTATCTAGCTACCTACGACATTTAGCTTTCCTGGCCGTTTCAATAATGGTATATATACCGAACTTGGTATGGCATAACATGACTGTATGAGGAACATATTTGACAAGTCGTAACATGAAAAATGACATGTATGTCATGAATGTGATGATTTACATTTCGTTGTCCTGCAGCTCTTGCGGCGATTTCGTTCACATGGCACGTTGCAATACTGGTATGGTATGACATGATTGCATGCTGAACGCAAGTGATCGACCCTAACATGAAAATCATGACATGCGTGTCATGTAACAACATGACTACATGATGCGCTCGCGGCCGTTTCATTAGCATCACATATGCCAAATTTGGTATTACGGGACGTGAATGGATGACGAAGGTATGATACTGGTGCAAACATGATAATCATGAGATGCGTGTCATGTAACATCATGATTACATGCTAAGCTCATGATGCACTCACAGCCGTGTCACTAGCTTCACTTATACCAAATTTGGTATTACGGGACGTGAAAGGATAACGAAGGTATGACACTGGTGCAAACATGATAAACATGACATGCATGTCATGTAACAACATGACTACATGCTGCGCTCATGATGTGTTCGCGGCCATTTTGCTAGCGTCACATATACCAAATTTGGTATTACGGTACGTGAATGGATGACGAAGGTATGTGACTGGTGCAAACATGATAATCCTGAGATGCGTGTCATGTAACAACGTGACTGCATGCCACGCTCATGATGCGCTGGCGGCCATTTCACTAGCTTCATTTATACCAAATTTGGTATTACGTGACAAGAATGGATGACGAAGGTATGATATTGGTGCAAACATGATAAACATCAGATGCGTACAACATGACTACATGCCACAGACAAGGCGCCAATACATTTCAATGTGATGCGGTGTGCGTGCTCGCTGGCGTTCATTTCGTCGCATCATGCCTGCGTTGCCATGCCAGGCGCCGGTCCTTCCATATACCCGCAGCACACGCCTCACTGCGTTGCTTTGACGCATGCGCGTTTCAGTGTGTCCGGCGTCCCTCCGTCAGGAAAAAAGGGAGACGCAGTGTTGTCTGGGTAACGCATCGGCGCGAAATGCAGCATGTTGCATTTCGCACTGGTTACCGTCGGGCAGCGCCGACGGACGCTGGTCGCACCTGGCGTATGACTATAGAGTGCTCGCGTTTTGCTAACGTAGCGTCTCTTTACCCAGCTTGCATGCGCATCAACACTACATTGGAGTATATTGGGCCCTTCATGATGCGCTCGCGGCCATTTTGCTATCTACACATATACCAAATTTAGTGTTACGCGACGTTAATGGATCATAAAATATATGACTGGTACAAACATAATAATCCTGACACGCATGTCATGTAAGAACATACCAACATACCACGCGAATAGCGTGCTCGCGGCCCTTTTTCTGGCTCCGCGTGTGCTAAATTTGTTATCACGTGACGTTAATAGATAACGAAGGTAAATGACACATCCAAACATAATAATATTAACACAGAAATTATGTACGGCATCATTTACCTCCACCTCGTAACGTTGTGCTGATTTTAAAGTGACATATCAAAATTTCTCATTTGTGCTTCGCATATCGATTCCCACTGTACGTCGGATCTGCGAATTTTTCTTTTATTAATCTCGTGCATGATTTCCACTGTTGTGGTAAATGTCAAGTTATGGCATCCCAAGACGTTTTTTAGGCATCTTAAAAGTGGCAATTTCCTTTTGAGCTGCTCTAATGCAAAAAGATTCCTCTGTTGTCATAATGCTTTTCAAGGAGCACTTTGACACACAAAAGTTAAAGCCAAAACTAGACTTCAGAATGCCAAGTGGCAGGAACTCTTGACAAAATTTGTGCGCACTTTGTTCCGCTTACGTCTTTGCATTTTCTGTGGTGGTGTGCAAGTCATTGCTTTTTCATTGAATTTTTAAAACGCCTATACGCCAATATGCAAAATGCTACATTTAACCTGTATACGATGGCTCGTAAATAATCTTTGAATGATTGGTGTGCGCTCTTCACACAATCTCGACTGAAAAGGCAGCTCTATCAGTAATTGAACAAGCAGTACAAAATACAAGGACGCAAGAGTGAACAAGAAATATTCTATGTTATAGTGAATTTGTGATGGCTTGAATGCATAGTAAGAAATGACAGCTCTATCACACAAACATCACACACAAAAAAAGAAGGCTGTTTTACTTTGTGCCCTGGCAAGCGGCATAAAAGTGAGCGAAGTTACACTTTAGCATGCACAATTTCAGGTATGGTATGCGAATTGCAAATTCACAATTCTTTATCTCGGGGTGGGTGTGGGGGTAGTTTGTCGCATGACTGTTTCAAAAGCTATACGCCCCGCCACAACATCAGTATCTTTACATTGCACAGCCATCACTACACACTCGTTTCTTGTCCTTGCACACTGTGGTACTTGGACCAATCATGCATGCTATTTTACATGCTAGTTTTAGACCTGTACTTCTTTTGCCCAGTGGTAACCGCCACAAGGTGAAGCAGAAGAGGAGGTATTCAAGCCGTTAACATAGCTGTCTTATTAGTTCAACAAAACTGTGAAAAAAAGTGCTAACAATGTACCCCTATATCAGGGCAGGCACAATCTTCAAGTAGTATATTTATAGTTCATTTAAATTTTCATCTTATTATTTATATAGTGAGCGTATATCTTTGCTCCAGCCAAGTGACTGGTGTCTGTGTTAAAGTGAGCTAATTGATCTGAAAAAAAAAAAAAAGCATTTGGTTGAAAGTTGGAGCAACATCTTGTCCTGCATGTTCTTGCTTTGTTGTCAAAGTACTCTTGCAGGCAATACGCATTAGCTTTCCATAGACAATTTCTCCCTGCCGATTTGTTCAGTTAAAACTAGATGGCACCACTGCACCATGGCCTTCCCCATGTCGTGGCCTTTGGCTACTGTGGCTAGTGCACTTTAGCAGCTCTGCTCAGTATGTCTCTATCTATGGTGCGTTACATTATCCGCATTCCCATAGCACATGCATTGAGAAAGTTAAAGAAAGCAGACAGCAGCTCTGGAAAAAATCCAACACGGCGGCACCCATGGACACGATTTCCTTCTGCCTCAAGTTTATTATGCGCAGTCATGCGCTGTTTCACTTAAGTTCAGAACCTATGTTTTTGTTTTGCTTAATATTTGCATCCTGGAGCTTCGAGAGCAATGTATCTGTCGGTATTTTGCAGTGTTTTCAAGATTCAATCTCAAGTTCTTAAAGACAAGGCCTAGCAGGCACGGCTAAATAAACACGGTTGATCTCAATAATAAAGGCGGAACATACCTGATGCTTTGCCTCCAGCGTGAGGTGACACAAAGTGATAGCCAATTCGGCCACTTATTTATTACTGCCAGGACAGCGGGCAAATAGCAAGTTTGAGTTCGTATTGAAGTGGGCGGTCGCGTATGCATGTGGGCCGCCATGTTAGCTCGAAACCCCAGCTGTTGGTGGTTGCTTATATAATTATAAGCATGCATCGTAAATGCAAAATGGAATAAACATCACATATTGTTGAGGCATAATACTATGCACCATACATAAGTGTTCCCACATTGCTATCAACATTTAGGGGACTATGTGTAGAGTTATGTTTCGCTGCGCAAGCATGTGACTTTCTTACAAACTGCTGCAACCAGCTTGTGTGGTGCGATTCCGGCCGCTTCACCTGCCCTATGCGCCAGCTATGATCACGTGATCAAACATGGCCGTGCCTGCACGCTGCTGCGGAAATCGCACAAGGAAACAAGATGTTCGCTTCCCAAGTTCTCGAAGACAGATTGTGCCAAACAAAGATTACACAAGGCCTTTTATTAAAGTAACAAGAGATAACTTGAGTGACTCGGACATGGTACAAAGCATACTGAGCTAGCTGTTAGTAAAACAACAGCATATTTTCAATACTACACAAAAAAAAAGTTCTGTCAAGCGCTGCGTGCATAGCTTATGTTAAAAAATTGCAACCTTGTTCTTGCATCCTAAGAAACAGAATTCTAAGGTTCTTGTCACAGGAAAAAACAAAAAAAAAAACACAAGTAGTTCTTGCCAGGTGCAAACACTGTAAGCTTGGAAGAAGTGAAAGCGTGGAACCATGCAAGCATAAATTCACAGAAGTCCTGAAGCGTCTCATTCAGCTGTCGACAAGCTTTCAAGTGGCACTTTTGCTAACTTTTTTTATCGTTAACACTTTACGATTCGGTAACGATAACTTGCTTAAATAACCTGCAACGCTCACTGCTTTATATATAATATATATATTTATATATAGCACTGTAAGTCTCCACCTAAAAAACTGCTCTTTCAACCCTGACAAGTTAAAACAATGTTTACCGATATTGACATAATAACAGTTCACACAACGCTATAAGAAAAACAAAATGTTATGTACAAAAGCCAAGGCAGTAACCATTGCTGACTCCTTTTTCTCAATTTTCTCATTGTGATAAGATCAAACTGAACAGTAGACTAACCAGCAATTACACTGCATATTTGGGGTTTCCATGGAATTCCAGTTCTATGGAGCAGCCAGCAAGGAATAATGGATTCATCGGGCACCCACTCTCGAAGAGTGTCTCTCGAAGAGTGCTTCCCGTTGGGGTAGCTGTTATAGTGAACATTAGCGAAAGAAAATTTCAAAGCGATGCTTGCCCAGGGTTTCATAACTTGTTTCAAATCATTACAACGTCGAGCACTTTCGGGAAGAAAACCAGAGACGATGGGAAATGAAATCGTTATGCTATTAAAACTTGAATTTCACATATTATTCGTCTTTATTGGAAAAAAATTGCTGATAAGTGAAGCAGTTGCGTTGTGGGGGTTATTCTATAGCCCTTCATTTCCAGTGTAGGGTACTGTGGGTACATGGACAATAACAATATATTTTCACCAAAGCCCATATTCACAAACCAACCTTGGCCTTACCTCACATTTTCCTCAAGTTCCTGTACTCTCTACGTGCGTTATAAGAGCACAGAAATGGTAACAGGGTAAAAGATAACAACAAAATTGATTCATGCACACGGACTTACTTGGTTGTTCAAGTGCAAAAAGGCTTAAAATTGATAACGAAACTCGAGGTAAGACGATAGTTATAGCGCGAGAACAAAACGACGACACAGAAACAAGAAGGACACGAAAGACACGAGCGCTGTCCTTCTTGTCTCTGTGTCGTCGTTTTTGTTCTCGCGCTATAACTATCGTCATGCCATACCAACTAGCCCAAGCTGCCACACTTCTAAGTTACATCTCGAGGTAAGGTTGAGGTTGGTTTGTGAATACAGGCCTAAGTGTAGGTGACTCCATACAGCCGTAGTGTAATGCAACTGTACAGCAGTAGCAGTAAAAGCCATTTAAAATTTCGCATCTTGCGCACTCCCTTCTTATACCACGTGCTGCCTATGTTTTCAAGAGCAATAACTATTGACCAAACATCACTTCCCACACGGGCAACTGTTGTCAATGCTTCACGTGACCATGCAATGGACAGAATTGTATGTTTGACGGTGGACAGCACTTGTTTGGGCGTTCACACTGCACAATCGTACAACTTCCAATTGGAACGTGTTATTAGTCACAGGTAGCTGGTGCCAATCCGGATTCCAATGCCATGTGTTTCTGTATCTGTTCTTTTGATGTCTATACGTACTTTGAAATAATATATGCAAGATGGCCATTCAGCAAAAATATATAAATTAGCTGCCTACACC